>CM076577.1:552872802-553077701 GCA_034641835.2 Pinus albicaulis | reverse complement strand
CATAAAAATTTCATGGTCTACCCGAATCTGATTTGGATTTCTATTATATGGTAACCACATATGTGACCAGTCTGTTGCAAAATAACCATGTAGTTTTTTAGATAGGAAATGAGACGGAAAAATATGGAGGGCCAGAATGGAGATGCCTTATCTGTACGAGGAAGGTCCCAAAGCAGAAACAAAAATAAGTTTTCAAGTGGGAGTTCTAAATCTCTAGGAAAGTTTGTAAAGGTGCGCTAGAAATGCAGAAAGGAAGGGCACTACAAAAAATACTACAGATCTAAAGATCCCGAGAAAGGAAATGGATCTGATGATGTTCCTTCTGCAGAGGAAAAAATCACCTCAAATGAAGGTGGGGATTTGTATATCATGAGGCATGGTTTATTGACTCACGTGCATCCTTCCACTTCACTCCCCATAGGGAGTGGTTCTGCGAGTATGAGAAGTATGATGATGGTGATGTCTTCTTAGGGGATGATAGGAAGGCCATAATTGTCGGACATGGAAAATTCAAGTTGAAGTTGCAAGCTAGAAGGATTAGAACACTTCCTGGTGTTCTGCATATTCTTGCATTAGCCAGAAATCTGATTTCTGTAAGGAAGATGGATGATGCAGGTGTAAAAACAGTGTTCGAGAAAGATACCTACAAGATGGTTCAGGGAGCACTCCAATTAATGTGGGGAGTTTGGATTAGAAATATGTACAAGCTTCAGGGTATCATTTTTATTTATGGGTGCAACAGTTATGTGGTTCTTAAAAGTGGAGCGGAAAACCTAGTGGTCTCTAAGACAAGTCCATGCTATAGAATCAAAGGCTTGGACATATTGGAGAGAAGGGCCTTCAGATACTGCATGGTAATGGTATGGTAGAAGGTATTTCTAATTTCTCTTTGGATTTTGATTTCTATTAAAATTGTGTATATGGGAAGCATAATCGAGTGAGTTTTCCTTCTAGTGCTAAGATGGCGAACAATATATTAGAGCTTGTGCACCGTGATGTGTTTGGACCTATGTCAGTTCCATCGCTGGGTAATTCTATGTATTGTGTTCTATTCATAGATGAATTCTCAAGGAATAAATGGATATATATCTTGACAAAGAAATCTGAAGTCTTTGATAGATTTAAATAATTTAAGGCTCTAGTGGAAAACCAGATAGAGAAGAAAATAAAGGTGCTAAGGACAGATAATGGTGGAGAGTTATGCAAGAAAAAATTTGAAGAGTTATGTAAGAAGTGTGGTATAGAACGGTGGAAGACTGATCCATACACACCTCAAAAAAATAGAGTTGTAGAAATAATGAACAAAATGTTGATGGAAAAGGAAAGAAGAATGCTCAATGGTATCAGGTTAGGACATGAATTTTGGGTAGAGGCAGTGGAGACTGCATGTTACCTAGTTAACAAATCACCTTTATCGGCGTTGGAGGATAAGAATCCACATGAGATATGGACTCGTAAGAAACCCTCTCTTTCACATCTAAGGGTATTTTGATGTGACACATATGTACATGTTCCAAAGGAGAAAAGGACCAAGTTGGATAATAAATCTAAAAGGTTCATATTTATTGGGTATAAGAATGGTTTAAAAGGTTACAAGCTTTGGAACCCAGAAACAAGGTAGTGTATAATCGAGATGTGGTGTTTAGAGAGGTGAAATATGTTGTTAAACATGAATTTCTACTAAAGGAACCTGAGAAGATATATTTTGAGCTAAATGAGGATGAATCAAACTCTACAACAAAATAATATTTAGAAGAGGAAGAGCCACAAGCTCCATCTGTGAGAAGATCAGCTCAGGAAAGAAGACAACCAGAAAGGTATATTCCATCTTCTTTCTGTTCAAATTTTTCTTTAACTATCACTGATGATGATCCCAGAACTATTAGGGAGGCAGTGGATTTAAAGGATGGAAAACTTTGGAAGGAGGCCATGGTTGATGAAATGGCATCCTTGCAAAAAAATGAGGCATGGGATTTGGTGGAGTTTCTGAATGGAAGGAAGCCCATATGGAGCAAATGGGTGTTTAAGAAGAATATGAATATAGAAGGCAAGGTGGAGAAATATAAAGCTCGATTGGGAGAAAATGGTTATTTCCAGATGCGGGGAATTTTTTTTGGTGATATTTTTCTCCTGTTGCCAAGGTTACTTCTATTAGATTACTTTTATCTTTTTTTGTTGCATTTGATTTTGAGGAAGAACAAATGGATGAGAAGAAAACATTTCTTCATGGGGATCTAGAAGAGGATATCTACATGAAGAAACCTGAAGGCTTTATAGTGAAGGGTAAGAAATAATTGGTATGCAGGTTAAAAAAGTCTTTGTATGGATTAAAAAGTCACCAAGGATGTGGTATCAGAAATTTGATACCTATATACGGGGACTTGGCTTCACCAGAAGCAAAGAGGATCATTATTTTTATTTTAAATTAATTTCCAACTGTGTTATTTATCTGGTCTTGTATGTGGATTATATGTTGCTGATTGGAAATTACAATGAAATTATCCAAGATTTGAAGGCCCAATTGTTCTCCAAATTTTACATGAAGGATATTGGTGCTGCAAACTGTATTTTGGGCATGGAAATTAAGAGAGATAGGGAAAATAGGAAGCTCTAGGTAAACCAGAGGAAGTATGTCGAGACGATATTACAGAGGTTCAATATGAAAGATAGTAAATCGGTGAATATTCCTATTCTTGTAGGTGTAAAGCTCTATGTTGAACAGTGTCCCAAGACACAAGAAGAAGAGGAGGATGTGTCTCGTGTTCCATATGCAAGTTTACTGGGTAGATTGATGTATGAAATGGTCTGTACTAGACCAGACCTTGCACATGCAGTGGGAGTATTGAGAAGGTTTATGTCAAAACCAGGGAAGGAGCATTAGATAGCAGTGATGCAGGTTTTCAAATATTTGTGTGGCACTAGTGATTAAGTTTTGTGCTACCAAGGAAGACCAGGATTGGACAGAGTTTTGGACATCTATGTTTTTGTTGATGCATATTGGGTTGGAGATATGTACCAAATAAGATCTACAAGTGGGTATGTTTTTATCCTATTTGGAGGTTCAGTTAGTTGGATGAGTAAAGGATAGTCTGTAGTGGCTCTTTCAACTACATAGGCAGAATAGATGGCATCTACTCATGCAAGAAAGGAAGTATTTTGGTTGTAGAGATTGTGTTCAAGTATGGGGTTTGTGCAGCAAGCTATAAGGATAGAATCTGATAGCCAAAGTGAAATTTTCTTGGCTAAGAGCCCTACTTATCATTCAAAGACAAATCACATTGATTTTCAATATCACTTTGTGAGAGATATGGTTGAGGATAAAAGGGTGTTGCTGGTAAAGGTGGAAACTTTGAAGAATGTTGCAGATGCATTGATGAATTATTTGAGCACTCAAAAGTTCTCTTGGTGTAGAGAAATAATGGGATTTGCAGAGCGGGACTAATGAATAAGCTCTCTTATGGCCCCCTACATAAAGAAAACAACAAGTGGGAGAACGTTGAGTATGTCTTATATTCTTTCCACGATTAGTCACACACGTGGGGGGTCATAAGGGGGGCGGCAACCCCCCCTATCTGGGGTTTCACAGGGGGCGTGTATCCCCATGTGCAGGGTCTAGGGCAGCGCTCGGGAAAAAAAATTAGACCCTATTTTTCAGTGGGCAGACCCACCCATGGTTTTTTTCATGGGTTTGCACATGGTTTTCGTACATGATGGTTTTCAGCCCTTGGTATTTTGTAGATCCGATCAAGGGAACCATGGTTATGTTCTAATCTAGGGTTAATGGATTGGGGTTTATGAATGCTTCGACATGTATATATATGTGTTGTAAAACTAAAAGGACATAATGAAAAATCAAGCTGGTAGTCCCGATTTGGGATCCAGGGGAAAATATATGTGTATATATGTTTTATGTTTTGTTCTCTCGCTATTGTTTATTTTTAGTTTTTTAAGATTCGTTTGTAGACAATTTCTGTACAGGGTTAAAACCTACAGTTGACTACGAAATCCGGGACTATAAGATGGATCAAGTCATTCTGTATCTAGGATTATATGCCAACATTCTGTCGAAACAAACATGGGAACGGATGGGAAGGCCTACGCTGCAATGGTCACCAATTCAACTGAGGATGGAAAATTAGTAGAAGATCATTCCTATGGGGTGATTGCATGGAATTAGATAGATATTAATGGAGCAAGCATGTTAGTCAACTTCGAAGTTATTCATATCATTGATTATAGCAATCCTTATCCTACATTGCTTGGATTTGATTGGGATTATGACATGGATGTTATAATCAACTTGAATAATATACAAATGATATTTGAAAGGAATGGTACCCGATTTATTATGACAATAGATCCTTCTAAATGTGCGCGCTATACAGAGCCTATCCAACATGAGTATGGGGATGCTAAGATTGACCAAATCTATAAGCTTAATGCGTAGGATGAAGATTATATTAATCCCACCATGGATGGATAAATATGGTGGCATTGTGATAGTTCATGTTTTTCAGATTCCGATGAATATTTGGAGCATTGGCATAATCGCTTGCATGAAGTAACTACTACGTGATGTAACATAGTTACCAAATATTTGCATTGTGCCAGATTAGAAGTGCGTGACTTCATTTTTATGACGGAATAGGGAATTTTGTCTTTTTTCTGGAAGAATTCGAGCAAAAGTTGCTTGAGGATCAGAGATAAAAAGCTTTCGACTTCACATTGAGGTCCACTCCAACCCGATGGTGGGGAGCACATAGAGAAATTTTAGGAGGATGGAAGGAGTTCTACAAATTAATAAGGTTGAGGTTTGGTCATGTAGACACAAAGATCATGAAGAAGTATGATGGCTAGAAAGATCCTCGTCAAACTTTATCTCATTGGACTGTAGCTTGGGGTCCAGAACCTCAACCAGAGTGGGTGCACATGTTCCTTAATTCCTTGGAGATGATACCTCAATAGTGGTATCTTGAAACAGAATTGTGCCATTGCACTATGGATCGGGATACAATGATGGAATGATTCTTATTAACTTATAGGTTCGTTTATGGTTGGGAGTGTATTAATGTGGCTCTTCAAGAAGCAAAATTTTGCGAGGAGCTTAAAAAATGGACCAGATTAAGGTCACTGCAAAGACCTTAGCACCGATGCTGTGGTTTATCCATCTCCAAGAGGGTAAATTTTTACGGGATCAAGTCGATGAGTTGCGCAAGAGGGAGCATCTACTTACAAATAGAATGAAGCCATGGGAATATGAGGCCAACCATCTATCCCAAATTGTAGGAAAGAAACTGAAAGCATTATGCAAGGTACAAAGAGGATTCGAGCAAAAGGCAGCCAAGACAGTCACAAATACGTTGCTCAATGAAGTAAAAGATTTTGAAAAGTAGTGTGTCGAAGTGTTTCCACCATTGAAGGATTCCTTGAGTGGAATCAAAGAAAATATCGATGGTGAACCAGCACTGTGACTTAGGATGAGTCACAATTTTGTGTTGGGGGTCTCTTGGACATAGGACCCCTTGATGAAAGAAGTTAGAGAATACTTCACAAATCAAGGAGCATAGCACGCAACGTGGAGTCCATTTTTTTGTCTTATGGGATTTGGGGTGGGTCCAAGTACCTTATTATGTAATGGGATGGGATTATTTTGTGAACTTTGAACTCCGCCCATATTTTTGGACCATGTTATTGTAAATGAAAAACCTATATAAGGAGTCTAGATAGAAGTCATAGGTAGTCTAAGAAATGATAGAATTGATGGGATAATAAAATAATTTAAGTTGCTAGACTTGATGTTGGTGATATTTCCTCACAACGAAAAATTCATGTCAATAATTTTTTGATGGATCATGTTCATGAGACTTTGTAATATTCCAAAATTAGCATGCAGCTAATTGGAATATTGATTTTTGCTTATGTCACTTAGGAGATAAATAAATGGGTAAGGAGGCCCATACATTTCATAAATATGAATAAAATCCCTCATTGTGTGAAAAGGGATAGTCATAAGAGATGGATTTCACACCCTCATGTGTGAAAAGGGGCATTTTCATGTGAACAAGGTCAAGTTTGACCAAGTCAACAGCGCTAGGATAGGAGGTGGAGATCATCTTGGGAGACAGCGCAGAGATAGTGGGAGGAATATTCCTTGGTGGAGGAAACCCTAATGATTGGGACCCATGGTGAGAGGGCTTCCATTTGTTTAAAAGGAGGGCAAAGCATCCATAGGAGGACATGTTATGGATTATTGATTTTATGGTCTGTATGACTATTTGGCATTCTCTTGTTGTTTAGCAAAGTTGCAGTGATGCTTAGCACAAGGATTTCCTACTTAGGAATTCCTTCTCCTTTCAAGAGAGGCCTCTTAAGGGAGCTTTCTCATCATTTATCCACATTCAGGCTTCAGGCCAAGCATCCTCCTTCAGCTACAGCATAGTTTCTATTTAGAGCTGGGTTGTGTTGCAGGGTGTTACAGTGGAGGTTACTCAACACCACTTCCGGAGCTTATTTTTCAGAGGAGGAAGCCTTCTTTCCTTTGGAGGATCAGTGAGGAAGCATCTGGGATGATTTCACCATATTTGGCATCAGGCCAACCATTTTCCATCATCTATAGCGCAGTCCCTCTCCTTGACTGCATTAGTTTCAGTGAGCATCTGCAGTGAGGGTTGCAGTGATTGTTTGGAGGGTGAGATCTTCAGTGTTAGGATCAACCTTTCACTTAGAATATCCATTGGAGGAGGTTTTTTGTGTTTGTGCATCATCTATAGCCATCTCCATCCATTTCTTGAGTTGCCACTACTACTCAGTCTTGAGACTGCAACTCCAGCATTCTTGCCATTTTTCACATTTCAGCCAATCCTTCCAGGATTGTCTTGAAATTGTGTTTGGGAGATTAGATCTTCACTCCCAATGTTGTATGAGCCATATATTTGTAGATTTATGTTATTTCACATTCCTATGTGGCAGTGTACCATCTATGACTACGCTGTACATTTTCATGAGCACTCTACAATATAGTAGCATTCCACTTTTGGGCATATGTATTCATGGGAGGTTTGTTTGCCTTGATTATTTGAGTTGTATTGTACATGTTTGCTGCTGATTTACATAATAAAATGGCTCCATAATTTCCATACATTTTGGTATGATGTTATTAACTGCTATTTCCAGCTTTGTGTTCATGTATTGTTGGATCTCCAATCTTGGGATATTATAAGATATTCCCAATATTTCTTATTTTCCCTATTTTGGAATATTACCGACTTGTGATTCAGTCTCCTATGTTAATCCACAAGGAAAACCTGAATGGGAAAGGGCTATGCAGGTTGAACTTGGTTCTCTTTTGGAGAATCATACTTAGAACTTAGTTCCTTGACCGCAAGGGAATAATTTCGTGAAGTGTCGACTTGCATATAATACCAAATTAACTTTTAAAGTTCTACTAAGCATCACAAAAGCTCATTTGGTTGTAAAAGGTTTTTGAAAACAAGAAGGAATCAACTACATCGTAACCTTTTCCCCTATCATAAAGATGAATTATGTTCAACTAATAAAATCCCTTAATGCTCGCTTTGGATGGAAAAATCATTGGATGGATGTTAATAGTGTCTTCCTTCATAGTGAATTATCTAAAAAATATACATGGAGAAACTCCCTAGTTTTGTGACAAATTCAAATCTTGTTTATCGACTAAAAATTCCATTGTATGGTTTGAAGAAATAGCCTTAGGCTTGGTATAATAAGATTGATCAAATCTTTCTCAATCATGGGTTCAAACGTTGTGAATTTAATCATAGTCTGTATGTATTACATCATAATGGTGATACTTTTATTGTTTCTATATATGTTGATGACTTAATTTTCATTGGAAATAACATTAAACAAGTTCTTAGATTGAAGATTCAACTTGTTGACATCTTTGAGATGATTGACCTTAATATTTTGCATTTCTTTCTTGGTATTCAATTTTTAGTACCATTGTTTGATGGTATTTTCCTCGATTAATCAAAATATCTATTGGACTAGTTGAAAAGGTTTAGCATGGCTTAATATAAGCCTTGTACAACATATTTTTAATTGGGTTTCAAATTAAGTAAAGAAGATGGATTATTATAAGCCTTGTACAACACCTTTTCAATTGAGTTTCAAATTGACTAAAGAATGTCAATTCCTGAAAGTCGATGCTACCATTTATTGATAGTTTTTCAGTAGCCTTATTTACTTAGCTTAGGTTAAAATTGATATTTATTTTGATTTTAGTTTGGTGGTTTCCTTATTTATGTAGGATCTGAAATAGAGCCACTCGAAAGCTGAAAAAAAATGTGTTCGCTACATTAAGGGTACCTCTCATTTTGGTATCAAATATTGTCAAAAATCATATTCAATATGTGACTTCATTGACTCTAAATGGGAAAGTGACAGTGATGATCAAAAATAAACTTTTGGATATGTATTTCTCTTTAGTGCTAGAACCTTGATTTGGTCATGTGAGAAACAATGTGTAGTTTCTCTATCAACTACGAAATTTGAATATCGTGCAATTGTTAACACAGGGATGGAGGTATCTCAGATTTGTAAACTCTTGAGGTAGCTTTGGTTTCCCATTGAAGCCTCAGCTACTATTTATTGTGAAAATAAAAGTCCACCAATATAGGTTACTGATAATATTGTTGCACACAGTAAGATGAAGCATGTAAAACTTCATGTTCATTACTTGAGACAATTAGTTCAAGAGAAGGTCACCACCCTCTTATATTGCAGGATATATTATTAGTTTTTTGATATATTTATGAACCCTTTAGCCAAATATAATTTTATTAACCTATGTGGTATGCTTGGGCTTCTTGAAGCTGTAGTTATGTGGGTGGTGATGTCTTGGAGACATAAT
Source organism: Pinus albicaulis (assembly GCA_034641835.2). NCBI lineage: Eukaryota > Viridiplantae > Streptophyta > Pinopsida > Pinales > Pinaceae > Pinus > Pinus albicaulis. The sequence continues at coordinate 553,068,811 of CM076577.1, read as the reverse complement.
TTCACCTCCTAAACCTCCATAATGTTGTGTTGATGTGGGGGGCGTTGGAACATATGGTCCTATTAGTTAATCACACATCTATAGCTTCTAGAGACATTTAGTCAAAGGATTGACCTACATACGATAGAATACCAAGAGGTAGTAAGTTGAGGGATTGATAAAATTCGAGAGATTATAAAAATTTTTGACTGTATGATTGACTAAATTGTCAATTCATCTCAGGCATTCAACTAGCCAATGAAATTTGATTTGACTAGAAGAGTCAACTAGCTAACAAAACATAATGAATTTCAAGGAAACATTTGAAACAAATGATGCTCATTTATGGACCAAATCCCTCATAATTCAATGGAATTGGTTAGATTCAAACACTATAAATAAAGGACCCTCTGGATTGAATTTTATTGACAAATTGCATCATGATGTATCATGTCAATGATGCAATGTGATTCACTAATCACAATGTGTTGTTCTTAAGTGTTGTAATGATATATTTACACACCACCCATTATCTTGGAATCTGAGTACTCTTTTGCGTACTTCTTTTAGAATTTTTTATATGTTCAATGTTCAAGTTCATTCCCCAAGAATTGATACATTGACTAGTTAGAAAATTTTCTCTTATGATTTTGATGTCAATAAGGAGTTTTTGTAACATGATTTTCCATTATCATGCTTGTAGAATTTTCTTCGTTTGCTTTCAGAATTTGATTTTATTCATGAGCTGATATTGCTTGGTTGGTTGTTGGATATTAAATTTCCATCATTTGTACTCCAACATCCAAAATTTTTGTTACTTCGACGTGATTGGTCTTAAGACATAGTATTAACTAAATATACTTGTGTTCCCTTCTTCTCAGGTTGATTTTTTGTGTCTAACGAAATTGATGCTTCATTGTCGATAATTTTCTGTAATTGTATTTTACTAGATTCTTTTTACATTTAAATTTATTAATATGTGTAGTCAAGTTTTTACTATGATTATTTATGTGAAAATTTTCTCTTTTTTTATGTATGATGATTTTGTAAAATTCTTTTTGTTTATTTTACATTGGCTTTTGATTATCTTGAAGGATTACTTTTGAGATATATTTCAAATATTTTGATAAAGGTAATATAAATTCTGACTTCATTTTAATATATGATTCAAATTTATGTAGGAATGAAATGAAATACAAATTTAAACAAAAACACAAAGCAACAGAAAAGGGTGTACTTCAAATTATTAAATAACAAAATACTAAAAATAGTTTACATGCAGAATGAAAATAAACTATCTTGGGTGAAATACTAAAAATAGTTTACATGCAAAATGAAAATAAATTATCTTGGGTGATAGCAACTTATATTTGAGAAAATATGTGGCATCTACATGCCTTTGAACTATGTTACAATGAGGCTCAAAGGCTTATTTATTATTGATAAATAATGGGAAAACCTAAACATCCAAAAACATAACCCTAGGAGATGAAGCGCCAAAAGTATGTGGGCCCCGTTGGGGCAAATTGGTATGTCAACTTCTTGTGGTCGTAACTTTGGCATACGATCTTTGTTTGACACGTACGATACCTCGTTAGAAACATATATCCAAGGGGTACAATTTTAGACTTCAAACCCATGTTACAAGCTATGGGTTTTCCCATTTTCCAAAAAAAAACATCATTTAGGGTCTCAAAATGGCTCTGAAAGTTTATGACCCAAACATTTTCCAAAAATAGTAGTGCTAAAATTAAGGAAACTAAAATAAACAATGGTGGGAATCCAAGTGGATTAAGCGGGTGGCCACCAATATCCACCTGGATCAGTCCTCCCCCCTTAGGAAGTAGTGGACCCCATTGTGTTGAGTCCCTTCATGAGATGGGGGACTTCTACTAAACTAGATCCCTGGTGAGACACTTGCTGTGGTGCAGGAGTTGGCTAGCTTTGACAACTTGATACAGTTGGATCCTCTATTTTAAAGTGTTCTTGATTTGTGTGTCCATGATTCGATCAGTTGCGACATGTTCAATGCAGTATGGGTTGACCTATATTAGTGTCAATTTCTCAGCAATGTCTGATGTGTCTAGCAATGGTGGAAAGTATCATCGAATGTGATCCACATTAAAAATAGGGTGCAAGCCAAGGAATGGGGGGATACTGAGCTCGAAAGCATTGTCTCCCACAACCTTGGCGATGGTGTAAGGCATGTATTGGAGTGGTCAAAGCTTATGATGGGCTCTAGCGAGGCACTCTTTCTATAGATGTAACCAAACTTTTTCACCCACCTGAAACTTATGGGGCACCCAATGTTGATCATCCTATTGTTTGTATTTGAAATTGGCTTTCTCCGGGATTTCATGAACCTTTTGGCAGATGTGTTGAATGTGCTCAATAAACTCAATGGATTTATTAGCTTCAGACTGAACATTTTTATATTCTTCTTATGTCATTGCAAAAGGCAGTGCAACATCAAGGGGACATAATGGTTGAAATCCCATACCCACTTAAAACTAAACCGTAGAATTCAGGAATATCAACCACTAGTATATCAATTATTTGAGTAACTTTGGGATTTGATGACAATATGATGGAAACAGAATTTATTTCTCCTACCACCTCTACTCTGGTTCTATCAAATTGTAATATATGAACAGGTGAACTCTGAGGAGCTATATTCAATTTAACACAAATTGATTTTGGCATTATGTTTGAGGAAGCCCCTAAGTCTATCAAACTGTTATGGAAATTTTTATTGTAGATATCATAGGTTAGGAGAAAAGGAGGAGTATGAGATATGGATCGATCACCTATCATAATCAAGTTTGTAGCATCAATTTTCATTGAAGGAGAAGGTGGCTTACCCATTTCATTAGCAGTTTGTACTATTACTGGAGTAGATAAGTTTGAAGTAGGAACTGCATTTAAGTCTCTGAGTAAGCTTTTATGTTGCTTATTCAATTTAGAAAACTCATGGATTGAAATTTTAGCTCTTGTTTTCTTCATATATTCTACTACATTATACCTCAATGGTGTCTAATACAACCATTGTCTTAGATGTAGGTGAAGTTTCTAAAGTTACAAGATTTGTTTGTATGGTCTTTGAATTAGACTTTTTTCTTACCGATTTGTCTTTAGCAGGAGTTGAAACCTTTTTTTGTTGGTTTGGCTGTGTTGCTTCAGTAGTCTTTTTACTCCGTGTGCTCACATGTAAAGCTTCAAGTTGTTCTTCATTTGGTAGGATGAAATCCCACATTCCATTTAGTTCAACTTCTTCTTCTTCGTCATCTTCTTCTTCCTCTGTTTTCTCTTCCTCTTCTTCTTGATCAGATTCAATATTAGATATAATATTTGGAGGTTAAGAATTAAAGGATTGACCTTTCTTAAAATTTCTGAAAGTAGTATCATTTTTAGAGACTTGTTTCTTGATATCTGCCATCTCATTTGTCATGGTTTTCAAAACCTTTTGAAGACCTTCTACGTCGAAAGGATCTTTTGGTGCCTTCTTTTTAGAATCATATTTGAAAGATACTTTCTTTGATTTTCAATCTTCTTGAGAATTCTTTTTCTCAAGAGCGGTTATGCGTTTCTCTACAGATAGAGATTCTTTCATATTTTCAACAAGTGTTGGTAGTTTCACTCTATCAACAAAATTAACTATATTAGTTGGAAGGGATGAAATATACCACCCAATTTGAACTTCTACCCCAGGAACTATTGTGGCAGGAATTTTATTGAGTAATTTATTAAATCTTGAGTTGAAATATTTTATCTTCTCACCTATTTTAGCTTTTAGATTTGAAAAATAATTGATGAGCATAGTAGTGGTCCTGTCATCCCCAAACTTAGCTAGAAATTGTTCTTCGAACATATTCCAACTAGTTATAAAGTGGGCATGTAATGAAAAATACCAAGATCCTACAGATGATTTTATAGTATATGGAAATAATCTTACAACACAATCCTCTTCAACTAATCCATTTAAATTGGCATCTAACATAAAATTGTGAATGTGTTCTTATGTCGGAAGACCATCATCAGGATTAAATTTAGGTATCCATCTTTCAGGATTTTTGAGAAGAGCATGAAGAGGAGTGGACATGTTTACAGCCCCTGGATTGTTCCATGGATTGCCTGCCATTGGATTTTTAATAGGTTGGTTGGGTGGAGATTGAGTTGAAGAAGAGGTAGGCTGAGTGTTAGGACTAGTTGAAGGGATAGTAGTTTGAGTACTAGAACTAGTTAAAGTAACACTGATTGTTGGAATGGAAGTTGTGGAAATGAGAAGAGCTAATGGAAGTGAATGGGTTAAGATCTCCTTGGTGATTGACTCTGATTGGTTCATCTTTATTCTCTTTTGAGTACTATCGATTTAAATTCAAAATGGAGAATTCTTGTCTTTTGACTTTCTGATCGAGTTAGTATTATTCGAGGTTATAAAGAAGAAAAAATACGGATATCTGATATTTGAGAAGATTTATGATTTTCAGCAGAAATATATACTCTCTCTAACTTTTCAATCAAAGACTGAACTTTTGGGGAAGCTTGATGGGAATCAGGAAATATTACGGGTTGAGTATCACTAGGAGACTTAGGAGAAGGATGATCAACTTGAGATTTTAAAGATGAAGATCTGTATAATTTTTTAGAAGTTGATGGGGATATAGAGGGAGAGTTACTCTTTGATTGACCTTTAGATTGATAATATCTTCTTGCCATTCATAGGGTTTCAAGCCCTCCTTCTAGCACCAAAATGTTGAGGCCTAAAAATTCCACTGCCGAAACATGGGGGAAAACCACCTGGTCTGCACCTTAAAGCAACTCCTTTTCCGTTTGGTATAGTGGGTTCGACTGGGGATAATGGGACTAGTTTCCCAATAAGGATGATTTTTAGGGTGTGCTTATATGCCATGCAAATGGAAATGACTTTAATCTATTATATGCATTTATATAAACTATTTCTTCTATTATATACCCATGGTGTTTCTTCCTCTATGCAATCTGAAAAGATATATTTCAAGTGTTAGTAATATAGATCATTTAATAGTTGAAAGAGATGAAAATTATGTAAAATTATTCTTCTAACAAAGTAGTTTTACTAGAAGAATTGTGAAAATATATCACATTCATATGTGTTATTATACATTCAACAAGAAACTACAAACAAATATTAGAACAGAAGTGCATGTAACATTCATCTATAATAACGTTTCAAATATATAATGAAATAAAAGATGACTATCAATCTATAAAGAAAAACTTGATACAAGTGAATAAAAGTACCATATGTATGAAGTCCTACTCATGTAAACTAATAGTAATTGATCTGATCCTTCTCACTTTCAAGCAATTTAAAGAGTACATTAGTGCAATATCAGTTAAAAAACTTTAATTGTCAAAAGATAACAGATGTGTTCCATTAATTCATCAAAGCACTCACAAACTTACAATAGTGCATTCTTTGCAAATGTTTTTGAAAATTTTCTGGACCCTTCTATAAATGCATGAAAGGGGTTTAAATACTAAACTAAATATGTTCTAATAATAGATTATTACAATATATAAATGAGGTTTCAAACAACCATCCTCGTAAGACTAACATAAACTACAATCTAGGAAAATAAAATAACAATTTTGATTTATGAATTTCACCCTTTCTTCTGGATTTGGTCACAAAGTTGACAAATATCCATCATAGGCTTGAGCTGAGCTAGCTGCGAAATTCTTGCTCTTACATGTCCTTTGAATACTGCGTTTGAAAGTATGGGTTGCGAAAGGATCAAAGAGTCTGATACTGATGATAAGGTTTGATCAGAAAATTCCAATAATTTTCTTGCTCAAATCTATTTACTTTCTTAATTACTTCATCCTGTGTGTCTTCTTTCTGCCTCCACTGTGCTTCTATCTATTTTTCTTCTGAAAACACTTCAGACGTGTTCTCTTTGAGAAGTTCTTCTTTTACCAGTTGCTCACATACAGATTCAATAATTTCATTTGATAACATAGATGTTTTCGCTGCTGCTTTCTCTTCTTCTAGATTACTTTTATATGTTGCCACGACATTTGATTTTGAGGTAGAACAGATGGACATGTACACAACATTTCTTCACGGGGATCTGGAAGAGGAGATAAACATGAAGCAACCAGAAGGCTTTATGGTGAAGGGTAAGAAATAACTGGTATGCAGGTTAAAAAAGTCTTTGCATGGGTTAAAACAGTCACCAAGGATGTGGTATCAGAAATTTGATACCTATATACAGGGACTTGGATTCACCAAAAGCAAAGAGGATCATTGTGTTTATTTTAAATTAATTGGTGGCCATGTTATTTATTTGGTCTTGTATGTGGATGATATGTTTCTAATTTGAAATCACAAAGAAATTATCAAAGATTTTAAGACCCAATTGTTCTGCAAATTTGACATGAACGATATTGGTGTTGCAAAATATATTTTGGGCATGGAAATTAAGAGAGATCGGGCAAAGAGGAAGATATGGTTAAACTAGAGGAAGTATGTCGAGACAATATTGTAGAGGTTCAATATGCAAGATAGTAAACCAGTGAAGGTTCCTATTCTTGTAGGTATAAAGTTATCTGTTGAATAGTGTCCCAAGACACAAGAAGAAGAGGAGGATATGTCCCGTGTTCCATATGTAAGTGCAGTGGGTGGCTTGATGTATGCAATGGTCTGTACTATACCACAAATTTCACATGCAGTGGGAGTATTGAGCAGTTTAATGTCAAAACCAGGGAAGGAGCATTGGACAACAGTGAAGCAGGTTTTTAGATATTTGCGTGGAACTAGTGATTACAGTTTGTGCTACCAAGGAAGACTAGGATTGGACAGAGTTTTGGACATCCATGGTTTTTTTGATGCAGATTGGGCTAGAGATCTGGACCAAAGAAGATCTACAAGTGGATATGTGTTTAGCCTATTTGTAGGTGTAATTAGTTGGATGAGTAAAATATAGTTAGGAGTCTCTCTTTCAACTACAGAGGCGGAATACATGGCAGCTACTCATGCAAGCAAGGAAGCAGTTTGGTTGCATAGATTGTGTTCAAGTATGGGGTTGGTGTAGTGAGCTATAAGGATAGACTGTGATAGCCAAAGTGAAATTTTATTGGTTAATAACCCTTCTTATCATTCAAATACAAATCACATTGATGTTCAATATCAATTTGTGAGAGATATGGTCGAGGATAAAAGGGTGTTGCTGGTAAAGATGGACACTTTAAAGAATTTTGCAGATGCATTGACAAAATATGTGAGCACTCAGAAGCTCTCTTGGTGTAGAGAAACAATGGGTGTTTCAAAGCGGGACTAATGACTATGCTCTCCTGTGAACCCCTGCGGAAATAAAACAATGAGTGGGAGGATGTTGGGTATGTGTTATATTCGTTCCACGATTAGTCGCACGCGCACGGGGGTCATGGGGGGAGTGACAAACACCTTGTACGTTGCGCTAGGCGCAGAAGGGGTTTCATAGGGGGCAGCATCCCCCCTATCTGGGGTTCGCAGGGGGCAGGTATCCCCCTACACGGGGTCTAGGGCAGCACCCAGGGAAAAACAATTTGGACCCAATTTTTCGGTGCGCGGACCTGCCCATGGTTTTTTGCATGGGTTTTCACATGGTTTTGGGACATGATTGTTTTCAACCCCTGGTGTTTTGTAGGTCCAGTCAAGGGAACTATGATTGTTTTCTAATCTAGGTTTAATGGATTGGGGTTTATGAATGCTTCGGAATGTATATATATTTGTTGTAACACTAAAATAAACATAATGAAAAAACAAGCTCGTAGTCCCAATTTTGGATCCAGGGGAAAATCCCTATGTATATCTATTTTATGTTTTATTCTCTTGTTATTGTTTATTTTCTATTTTTTAAGATTCATTTGCAGATAATTTATGTACAAGTTTAAAACCTACATATGGTATCGGAGTTGTTTCGGCTTCAAGGGGGTGCATTTGCTACTGAGGGGTTTTTTTCTCGAGCATGTGGTAGACCATGTTCAGTGGGAGATCTGCAGGATCGATTCTTGCAGTGAAAGAAGATGGCAAGCATTGGAAAGATAGAGATCAAGAAATTTAATGGTTATAATTTTGAGTTGTGGAAGCTCAAGATGCAGGATCTGCTGGTGGATAACGATAAGTGGATCATGGTAGATCTGGATACAAAACCGACGACATTGTCAGATGAATACTAGAAGAAGATGGATCGGAAGGAAAAGAGCACAATACGGTTGTGTATCTAAGATTCGGTATTGCTGAATGTATATGGGGAAGCTATGGCGAATAATTCGTGGGACAAGCTAGGGAATTTGTACCAATCTAAGTCTCTGGTGAATAAATTTTTCCTGTGGAAAAATTTCTATACCTTAAGGATAAAGGATGGAGAATCGGTGACAGAGCATTTGAACGAATTCAATAATGTGGTAAGTTAGTTGTCATCTATTGATATTAAAATATCATATGAAGATAAGTGCATTAATTTATTGAGTTCTATACTAGATTCGTGGGACAGTCTAGTTATTGCAATAGGTAGCAATACAACTACCTTGAATTTTGATGAAATTGTCTCAGCCTTGTTGTCGGAGGAAATGAGATGGAAAAATATGGAGGGCCAGAATGGAGATGCCTTATCTGTACAAGGAATGTCCCAAAGCAGAAACAAAAATAAATTTTCGAGTGGGAGATCTAAATCTAGAGGGAGATCTAAATCTCTAGGAAATTTTGTAAAGGTGTGCTAGAAATTTGGAAAGGAAGGGCACTACAAAAAGGACTGCAGATCTAAATATCCTGAGAAAGGAAATGGATCTGATGATGCTCCTTCTGCATAGGAAAAACCACCTTAGATGAAGGTGGGGATGTGTATATCATGAGGCATGGTTGATTGACTCACGTGCATCCTTTCACTTCACTCCCCATAGGGAGTGGTTCTGCGAGTATGAGAAGTATGATGGTGGTGATGTCTTCTTAGGGGATGATAGGAAGTCCATAATCTTTGGACGTGGAAAATTCAAGATGAAGCTGCAAGCTAGAAGGATTAGAACACTTCTTGGTGTTCTGCATATTCCTGCATTGGCCAGAAATCTGATTTCTATAAGCAAGATGGATGATGCAGGTGTAAAAACAGTATTCGAGAAAGATACCTCCAAGATGGTTTAGGGAGCACTCCAATTAATGTGGGGATTTTTTATTATAAATATGTACAAGCTTCAGGGTAGCATTCTTATTGATGGGTGCAATAGTTACGTGGTCCCTGAAAGTGGAGCAGAAAGCCTAGTGGTCTCTAATACAAGGCCATGCTATAGAATCAAAGGCTTAGACATATTGGAGAGAAGGGCCTTCGGATACTGCATGGCAATGGTATGCTAGAAGGTATTTATAATTTCTCTCTAGATTTTGATTTCTATGAACATTGGGTATATGGGAAGCATAATCGAGTGAGTTTTCTTTCTGGTGATAAGAGGGCGAACAATATATTAAAGCTTGTGCACCGTGATGTGTTTGGACCTGTGTTGATTCCATCACTGGGTAATTATGTGTATTGTGTTTCATTCATAGATGACTTCTCAAGGAATAAATGGATATATTTCTTGACGAATAAATCTGAAGTCTTTGATAGATTTAAAGAATTTAAGGCTCTAGTGGAAAACCTGACAGAGAAGAAAATAAAGGTGCTAAGGACAAATAATGGTGGAGAGTTATGCAAGAAGAAATTTGAAGAGTTATGTAAGAAGTGTGGTATAGAATGGCAGAAGACTAATCCATACACACCTCAACAAAACAGAGTTGTAGAAAGAATGAACAAAATGTTGATGGAAAAGTCAAGAAGAATGCTAAGTGGTATTAGGTTAGGACATGAATTCTGGGCAGATGAAGTGGAGACTGCATGTTACCTGGTTGACAGATCGCCTTCATCAGCGTTGGAGGATAAGACTCCACATGAGGTATGGACTCGTAAGAAACCCTCTCTTTCACATCTAAGGGTATTTGGATGTGATGCATATGTACATGTTCCAAAGTAGAAAAGGACCAAGTTGGATAATAAATCTAAAAGGTTCATCTTGATTGGGTATGAGGATGGTTTAAAAGGTTACACACTTTGGAACCCAAAAACAAGGTAGTGTATAGTCGAGATGTGGTGTTTAGAGAGGTGAAATATGTTGTTAATCATGAAGTTCTACTGAAGGAACCTAAGAAGATATATTTTGAGCTAAAGGGGGATGAATCAGAATCTACAACAAAAGAAGATTCAGAAGAGGAAGAGCCACAAACTCCACCTGTGAGAAGATCAATTCGGGAAAGAAGACAACCATAAAGGTATATTCCATCTACTTTCTGTTCAAATTTTTCTTTAACTATCACTGATGATGATCCCAAAACCATTTGGGAGGCAGTGGATTCAGAGGATGGAAAAATTTGGAAGGAGGCCAGTGTTGATGAAATGGCATCCTTGCACAAAAATGAGGCATGGGATTCAGTGGAGTTTCTGGATGGAAGGAAGCCCATCTGGAGGAAATGGGTGTTTAAGAAGAATATGAATGTAGAAGGCAAGGTGGAGAAATACAAAGCTCGGTTGGGAGTAAAAGGTTATTTCCAGGTGCCGGGAATTTATTTTGGTGATATTTTTCTCTTGTTGCCCAGGTTACTTCTATTACATTAATTTTATCTATTGTTGCTGCATTTTATTTTGAGGAAGAATAGATGGATGTGAAGACAACATTTCTTCACGGGGATCTGGAAGAGGATATCTACATGAAGCAACATGAAGGCTTTATGGTGAAGGGTAAGAAAGAACTGGTATGCAGGTTAAAAAAACTCTTTGTATGGATTAAAACAGTCACCAAGGATGTGGTATCAGAAATTTGATACCTATATACGGGGACTTGGCTTCACTAGAAGCAAAGAGGATCATTGTGTTTATTTTAAATTAATTGTTCACCGTGTTATTTATTTGATCTTGTATGTGGATTATATGTTGCTGATTGGAAATGACAATGAAATTATCTAAGATTTGAAGACCCAATTGTTCTCCAAATTCTACATGAAGGATCTTGGTGCTTCAAACTATATTTTGGGCATGGAAATTAAGAGAGGTAGGGAAAAGAGGAAGCTCTAGTTAAACCAGAGGAAGTATGTCGAGATGATATTGCAGAGGTTCAATATGCAAGATAGTAAACCGGTGAAGGTTCCTAGTCTTGTAGGTGTAAAGCTATCTGTTGAACAGTGTCCCAAGACACAAGAAGAAAAGGAGGATGTGTCCCGTGTTCCATATGCAAGTTTAGTGGGTAGCTTGATGTATGAAATGGTCTGTACTAGACCAGACTTTGCACATGTAGTGGGAGTTTTGAGCGGGTTATGTCAAAAACAGGGAAAGAGCATTTGACAGCAGTGAAGCCATTAGGGGAATGTTGAGGTCTAAAATGGGCCTCCTAAGGAAAATGTACAATCAAAATTAATTTTATGAGAACCAATCAAATTTTAGGGTATGACATCATCCCTAATGGTTGAGGTTGCATTGATTGAGGTAGAGGTACTTACTTGTCACATTCTCAATGGTGGATAAAAACTCATGGTTAACCATGGTAGTGCTCTAAGTACTTTTAAAGTCAAAGTAAAGTACTCATAATAAATGTCATTTCACACTTTTTGAATAAAAATATATTATTGTCATTTCATATTTCTTGAAAAAAACAATGCATATCCCTATACATTTATTATGTTATATTATATTATATTATATTATTTTTATATAGTACATTAATTGCATGTTATTATACAATTTAAATATTATAAGTTTTTATTAATAGCGTATAATAATTAAGAATTTATAAATTTATATTTATATTTTATTTTAATTTATTTAAGTACAAAGGACAAATGCATTAGTTGTTCAATGATAATGACTTTTTCTTGAAAAGCTCATTCTTATTTATAGTCACATCAATACAATTTTTTATTAATTTTATTTTGGTACAACTTTTGAATTGAATTTAACTATGGTTACATGGATTGTGGTGCAAAAAGTGAATTTCAAATTCATTATTATTATTTTATTGGTTTAGCTATTATTTTATTATTTCCTTAGGAGGCCCATTTTAGACCTCAAAATTACCCTAATGAGGTTTTCAGATATTTGTGTGGCACTAGTGATTAAGGTCTGTGCTACCAAGGAAGACCAGGATTGGACAGATTTTTGGACATCTGTCGTTTTGTTGATGCAGACTGGGTTGGAGATTTGGACCAAACAAGATCTACAAGTGGGTATGTTTTTATCCTATTTGGAGGTGTAGTTAGTTGGATGAGTAAAGGATAGTCTGTAGTGGCTCTTTCCACTACATAGGCAGAATAGACGACATCTACTCATGCAAAAAAGGAAGCAGTTTGGTTGCAGAGATTATGTTCAAGTATGGGGTTGGTGCAGCAAGCTATAAGGATAGACTCTAATAGCCAAAGTGAAATTTTCTTAGCTAAGAACCCTACTTATCATTCAAATACAAAGCACATTGATGTTCAATATCACTTTGTGAGAGATATGGTTGAGGATAAAAGGGTGTTTCTGGTAAAGGTGGAAACTTTGAATAATGTTGCAGATGCATTGACGAATTATGTGAGCACTCAGAATTTCTCTTGGTGTAGAGAAATAATGGGTGTTGCAGAGCGGGATTAATGACTAAGCTCTCCTATGGCCCCCTGCATAAAGAAAACAACGAGTGGGAGTATGTTGGGTATGTCTTATATTCTTTCCAGGATTAGTCGCATGCGTGGGGGGGTCATAAGGGGGGCAGAAACCCCCCCTATCCGGGGTTTCATAGGGGGCGTGTAGCCCCTTATGCAGGTTCCAGGATAGCGCCCGGGAAAAAAAAAATTAGACCCTATTTTTCAGTGGGCGGACCCGCCCATGGTTTTTTACATGGGTTTGCACATGGTTTTCGCGCATGGTTTTCGGCCCTTGGTATTTTGTAGATCTGATCAAGGGAATTATGGTTATGTTCTAATACAGGGTTAATGGATAGGGGTTTATGAATGCTTCGACATGTATATATATGTGTTGTAAAACTAAAAGAAACATAATGAAAAATCAAGTTGGTAGTGTCGATTTGGGATTCAGGGGAAAATCTCTGTGTATATATGTTTTATGTTTTATTCTCTCGCTATTGTTTATTTTCATTTTTTTAAGATTCATTTGTAGATAATTTCTGTACAGGGTTAAAAACTACAGTTGACTGCGCAAATCGAGGACTATAAGATGGATCAAGTCATTCTGGATCTAGGATTATATGCCAACATTCTGCCAAAACAGACATGGGAACGGATGGGAAGGCCTAAGCTACAATGGTCACCAATTTGGCTGAGGATGGAAAATCAGCAGAAGATCATTCCTATGGGGTGATTGCATGGAATCAAATAGATATTAATGGAGCAAGCATGTTAGTCGACTTCGAAGTTTTTGATATCATTGATTATAGAAATCCTTATCCTGCATTGCTTGGATTTGATTGGGCTTACGACATGGATGCTATAATCAACCTGAATAATAGAAAAATGATATTTGAAAGGAATGGTACCCAAGTTATTGTGACATTAGATCCTTCTGAAGGTGCGCGCTATACAGAGCCTATCCAGCATGAATATGGGGATGCTAAGATTGACCAGATCTATAAGCTTACTGCGAAGGATGAAGATTCTATTAATCCCATCATGGATGGAAAAATATGGTGGGAGTGTGATAGTTCACATTTTTCAGATTCCGGTGAAGATTTGGATCATTGGCTTAATCGCTTGCATGAAGTAACTACTAAGTGATGTAACATAGTGACCAAATATTTTCATTGTGCTAGATCAGAAGTGCGTGACTTGCATTTTTATGATGGAATAGGGAATGTTGTCTTTTTCTGGAATAATTCGAGCAAAAGGTGCCTGAGGATCAGAGATATGAAGCTTTGGACTTCGCATTGAGGTCCACTCCAGCCCAATGGTGGGGAGCACATACAGAAATTTTAGGAGGATGGAAGGAGTTCTACAAATTGATAAGGCTGAGGTTTGGTCATGTAGACACAAAGATCATGAAGAAGTATGATGGTTAGTGTTGGAACATGGTCTCCTAACAAGCTACGAAACTGGTCCATTTTTGTTATTTTTTATTATATTTAGTATATTGCAGGGGTTTTGGGGCGGGTCAAAGCCCCAAACGCATTGTAATGTGTTAAAGGGTAAACTAGGGGTACGAAAACCATGGGTTGTGGACCATAGGAATGTTAAAGCTACATTTTTATAAATAGAGAGGCATTTCGGATTGGAAGAGGTAGGATTTGATGAGCTATTGATGTGATCTGTTGTGTAAGCAATTTTTTTGGGTTTTTTGGGAACGGACTCCTGCTAGCTATGTGCACAGAGATCCTAGTCCAGCTGTGTGTGGACCCTGTTGCTATGTGCGTAGGTTGGGAAGGGAATTGTAAGGAAAGGTTAATGAATGAATGAATACGCAGGATTATTAGAACTGAATCTGTGAGTACTATTAAATGAATTGCTGGTAATTACTGTGTTATGCATTTTCTGTCTTGGCACTGTGAAGGTTTGTATATTGAATGATTGGATCTGTTCTGCTCTGGTTATATCATGCTGTGAAATTCTGTATATTGAATTGGATCTAGATCTGTTATGTTCTGGTTATGTAACGTTGTGTTAATGTTATGAAAAGCATATAATTGTAGATCTAGTGCACGTGGATGCAATTGGATACATATTTAACCCTGCGCAGAGACAAGTTAATCTGAACAGAATGCAACCTTACTTGCCTTACCCTTCCTTTCTCAGGGTACAGAAACCTGGTTCTAGCACCCACCAATACTACTTCGGGTGAGACTGTGACCTACGCAAGCAGGTCACTGCCGAAAGGGCCAGTAGTATAGGGGTTTGTTGGCAAACCTTGCACACCGAACCTGGGTCAAGACCCCTCAAGCCAAAAAATGGTTCTGTTGCTGGGATCGGAAGAGATCTGAGAAAGGGGTCAGGTAATGACAAGAGAATACTGGAAGCATGAAATAAAAGAGATCGAGGACTGGTTCGAAAGGCAGATCTAGGATTTTTCAATAAAAGAAAACCAAAGTGAAAAGTTAACGGTGAAAAGGTGGAAAAATAGGTATGTTCTTACTGAAAGCTACGAAATGTTCTTTGTAACCTTTGCAATTGAGCTTCAGGAGTGGCTGGCCTGGCTGGTAGAATTCCAGAAGTGCTGGAAGGATGAGCGAGTCACTCAGTGGACTCCAGATCTACTTGAACAGCTGGAAATAACCGATAATAATATTACACGCACGGCGGATCACTGGGTGGATAGTGTGCTAGGAGGATTTGTGACAGAGTTTTCCATTGATCAGTTTGTAGATCATACTCTGAGGCCGAGTGACGATTCTTCAAAGGATTCCAGGGTAAGTTTCTAAGGACGTTACCATTACTGATCAAGAAGTTGTTGTGCGAGAAGAACATTCTGTGTAGCCATACCGACTGAATGACCTCGGATCCATATGGGAGTGCGACATGCAGTGGTAAGTATTATCAGAACAACCTTGATAAAGGAAGGGCCGCCTATAGCCCAGTGAAGGAACTGACTACATCGCCACCTAGGACACGCAAGAGTAAGAATTCACCTATAATGTTGTCCCTGGATAGTGATATGGCTGTGCATTTGAAACTACCTACCTTCAAAAGGGTAGGAGATGAGGACATGGATCGATTTTGGTTCATTGTGGACTTTGTCTGGACTGCACAGAACGTGGCAAGTGATACAATAAAAATGGCGCAACTGTCTTTAGCATTCGAAGACAGAGCTCTGGATTGGTATATGCGATATGATTCCCAGAATGGAACCACCTCCATTCAGGATATTAAGGATGCTCTGAAACAACAATTCCGCAAGCCGAAGTCTTATTCCCAGTTAGTAGCAGATGTAAAGGACTTCAAAAAAGGTGCTTCTGAATCAGTATGGGAGGTGGATCAACGGTTAAAGAAGGAAATTAGGGAAGGAGGGTTCGAGTATGATGATAGAAAACATACAGAATGGTTCATCGCCATGTTGTTACCTCACCTACGCACACCAATGAATCAGCAAACCTTTGAATTGTAGGAGAAAGTTGTGGAATCCGCTATAAAGTTAGAAGCTGCTCCTCGGGAGGATACCTCAGCAAAATTCCAACAGATCCAGGAACAACTCGGGGCTATGCACATAGAGATATAGAACCTACAAAAAGAGCGAGGAAAAGACATCTGCGTGGATCTCTGCTGTATACATTATCGAGTGTCTAGTCACACAAAGTATCAGTGCCCTCTACTGACTGATTATATGCAAGCTGGAGAACCTAGCCCACTACGCCCATGGGTAAGTAGGGAACCTGCCCTGTTGCGACCAGGATCAAGCAGATCTGCGCTATGGTGTGATGATTTTCGGGTAGCAGGCCTACACGATACGAACCATTGTCCTCGATTGGGTGCATATGTTCCAGAACTAAAATAACTATGGTGTCGATTCTGTCAATCCGTAGGACATGACGAGAAGAATTGCCGAACGTATGACTTGATGATGGATCGCGGGAACCTACATCAGGTGCAATCAAACCCTGCATCGCCAAGACTAGCTACGCACTTTGGAGGATCACCGGCCCAAGGTAGAGGAGGTTGGGGAGGAATCGCAGGCTGAGGACGAGGTCATCTAATATGTTATAACTGTGGAGAAATAGGGCACTTTTCCAGAGAATGCCCTAATCCCACCAGGCCATCGTGTAAATACTGAAAACAACTGGACCATGAGGTAGAAGACTATCCAATATTAATAGCCATAATGTAGGAAAAGCAACCTGCCCCTACACAGAATGTACATAGGGTTAAAACTGAGCTATGAGAAGCGGATCCAAGTGTAAAATTCATAACACATAGCAGGCTAGACACCAAGGAAAGCAAAGAAGTATCTTGCAAAGAACAGGCACGGCTAGCAGCCCTTACACAGCATCAGATCGAGGAAGACATTGAAACCTTTTTGAAGGCATGTCTAAATTTTCTCAAGAACACATAGGCTATAAGAAACATCCTAGCCTTGATGAATACCTATGTAGCTCGGCCCACCTTGATTCCTGAAACCAAGGATGTACACAAACTATACATCTCTAAGAAACGCACAGGGAAAGAGATGTGGTTAACTGCACAAATCGGAGACTATGAAATGGATCAGGTTATCCTAGATCTTGGATCTGATGCCAACGTTCTACCTAAGCAGACATGGAAAACGATGGGAAAGCCCAAATTGGAATGGTCCACTATCCAGTTGTGCATGGAAAATCAACAGAAAATCATTCCCTTGGGTAGGTTACCAAAAGTTATGGTTGACATTGCAGGAGTAAGAGTCCTAGCTAACTTTGAAGTCATTGAAATAGTTGAAGACACGGGCACCTACCCTGCGCTCCTTGGGATGGACTGGGAAATGGACATGGGAGGTATTATCAACCTCAAGAAACAAAGCATGGTGTTTGAAAGCGAAGGCACGCGTGTCATAGTACCCCTAGATCCCGCGGAAGGTACCTGGTATACTAAGCCTGTCCATACGAAGGAAGATTTAGATCATATTTATAAGATCATGGTGCAAGATGAAGATAGGGTTAACCCCATGGATGAAGGGATGCTCTGTTGGGAAAATGACATTGAATGTTTCTCTGACTTCGATGAGGAGCTGGAGAATTGGCAGAGCTAGCTGCATGAGGTTTCGGCACTTCGCAGCCTTCAGACTGTCAAAAATTTCCATCGCATCTCTACCATAGAAAGAACATTGCCTTGCCAAGAGGACACATATGACACTTAGAAGCCTACGAAGCCTAAGGGTTTCACGGAATGTAGGTCTGAAGCACTACCGCTAACCCAATATGAAGCACCTACGCAGGGACCTGTCTCCCCTACCCGAAGGAAGTATTGGAGTAGGGTGATCCTACGTATAGAAACTCCCTTAGCCAGATGGGCCCCAAGGTCAGTCAACCCACGTTGTTACTTGCTGACACACAATACTCAAGGGTGCGCTCGACCTTGCCCAACTAGACTTACCAGAGTATTACTGACCTCAGTGCGCATAGGATTACGGACATGTCTACAATCATGTGCATCCGAGAGAATCTGCGAATGTCTCGAGAAATAGATCACCTACGGACATATGACGCAGCCATCTTGCACAAGAATTCTCCTTCCACGAATGTCATAAATGCTTCGAAAAGACTCCCGATCGACTTGCAGGATCACCTTGTGTCAACCTTTCGTCGAGATACGAAAATGCCCTCAACGCATCAGCCACGCTCTGACATTGCAGGGACACAACTGTGGACACGAAGGAAGAACGTCAGCTCATCCCGAGTTAATGTGAAAAGACACTTACAAACATAGAAAATGGGCGGTAGATCATCAATATCACCATTTATGATAAGCACGGTCTGACAAATTGAGGATACGCACCACATGCGAGCTACCTCACCATTGAGTATCTTCGATTGGGGTGCGGATGGCTGGAAGACGTTGGGTCGAGCTATTTATTCACCTATCAAGCGGCATTGGCTATCCGCATTCTGGTTTTTTTATAATTATTCATACATTATATAATGCTCGTCTTTCTGTTATGGATCCCAACTCACAGGAGGAACTAATAAGAGGACCGGGAGACACTGAGTGCAGTAACAGGAGTGTGTGCAGGCTGCCGCCCAGAATGATTATCTACGAACCAAGTTCGGCAAGAACGCTATGGTACCGGGACCTACTGTGACATCTCCACCATTTCCAGACCCCGCCCGCTAGAAGCAACGTATGTTTACTCCCTCGCACTGCCATAATTCACACTTCTGAACCGATTACTGGGGACATTCAAGTAGACTTAGCGCAGCTATCTACTATAGAGTTACAAAGACTGTCTACCAGAGTAATGCAATAAGTGCACCGTCGTGACCGAGAAAGGCGCAACCAGTATGTCATGCCTCCAGAAGAACGAGCCCAACAAATTGTCGTGGTCATTAACACAACACACATTATTCAGGAACAACTAGCGTAGGGAGCCCAATTGCTTGAAGAGGCTATGCAGCTATGGACGATCGCACAGCACCACCCCATGCTTCAGCATGCCCAATGGGAATTGAGGCAGGCAGAAGATGTTCTAGATCGAGTTCGGGCCTCCACACCTCCCCTTGCCCCCGCACAGTGCCTGGCCGCCATACACAGGATTGAGGACCTTTGACGCTCCAAGAATATTGTGTGCAAAAATTTGAAACCATGGTCTGATGCTACACTTCAGCTTGCACATGATGTGCAGTCCGCCATTGTACGTCTCCACCGGTTGTTGGAATGAGTTGGCGCAGATCTCGATGGGCCTGCTTCTTTGATGGGTCGACTCAAAACATACCAGGCTATGAATCATGGGGTCACAATAGTGTCGTGACTCGGGACAAGTCACAAGATTGTGTTGGGGGACTGTTGGAATGGGGTCTCCTAACAAGCTATGAAACTAGTCCATTTTGGTTATTTTTTATTATATTTAGTATAGCGTAGGGGTTTTGGGGCAGGTCAAAGCCCCGAACGCATTGTAATGGGTTAAAGGGTAAACTAAGGGTCTGAAAACTATGGGTTGCGGACCATAAGAATGTTAAAGCTAGATTGTTATAAATAGAGAGGCATTTCGTATTAGAAGAGGTAGGATTTGATGAGCTATTGATGCGGTCTATTGTGTAAGCGATCTGTTTGGGTTTTTGGGGAACGGACTCCTACTAGCTGTGTGCATGGAGATCCTAGTCCAGCTGTGTGCAGAACCTGCTGTTGTGTGCACAGGTTGGGAAGGGAATTGTAAGGAAAGTTTGATGAATGAATGAATACACAGGATTATTAGATCTGAATCTATGAGTACTATTGAATGAATTGCTGGTAATTACTGTGTTGTGAATTTTCTGTCTTGGCTCTGCAAAGGTTTGTATATTGAATGATTGGATCTGTTTCGCTCTGGTGATATCATGCTGCGAAATTCTGTGTATTGAATTAGATCTAGATCTGTTCTGTTCTAGTTATGTAACATTGTGTTGATGTTATGAAAAGCATATAATTGTAGATCTAGTGCAAGTGGATGCAATTGGATACATATTTAACCTTGTGTAGAGACAAGGTAATCTGAACAGAACGCAACCCTGCTTGCCTTACCCTTCCTTTCTTAGGGTGCAAAAACCTGGTTCCAGCACCCACCCATACTACTTCGGGTGAGACTGTGACCTGCGGGTCATTGCCGAAAGGGCCAGTAGTATAGGGGTTTGTTGGCAAACCTTGCACACTGAACCTGGGTCAGGACCCCTCAAGCCAATAGTTAGAAAGATCCTCGTCAAACTTTATCTCGTTGGACTGTAGCTTGGGGTCCATAACCTCAACTAGAGTGGGTGCACATGTTCTTTCATTCCTTCGATACGATACCTCAATAGTGGTATCTTGAAACATAATTGTGTCATCGCACTATGGATTGGGATACAATGATGGAATGATTCTTAGTAACTTATAGCTTCATTGATGGTTGGGAGTGTATTAATGTGGCTCTTCAAGAAGTTAAAGCAGGATTATTCTGAATTACCAAGGAGCCAAGGACGTCGGTACTGCCTGATATTGCTACGTAGTTGGAACAAACCTAAGAATGTTACAAACAGTCCGTTGGGAAAGACCTGGTCAACAAGTCTGTGTTGGGGGTGCCTATTTGAATAGATGCATAGGACTATCAATGGTTCTTCTGAATACTGGCTGCCTTGAAGTAAGACGTATTGTATGGTAGAACGAAAGTAGGTGCAGTTGGAGAGTATTATGCCAAGGGAGGCAGGACTTCACCAAAGGGGTGAGTCTAGCGGATTCCATCCAAAAAGTGACCGTTGGTATGGTAACAGTTGATTGGAAAATGAATTAGTGATTAAAAGGAGTGGGAGGGATGCATTTAATGGGCATATCTAGGCAGATATGTGGCCAAATTGGAATTTATGAGGGTATATGAAGGAGATGATGGAGTTTTAATTTGAATTTCTCTATAAATCATGGATCTCGCTCCCCATTCGAGCACTTTTCAAGCTAATATTTAGAAGTGAGAGTTGTTTTCTACAAGAGCGCCAAGCAACCTATTGCATGTCGAATTAAATTTTTGAACAATTAAGAGAAGCATTGATCAAGGTAGGGCCCACCCACACAATTTGTCTAGGTTTCAACACCACAATGACGGCTACCCTGCCAGCAACTGTCATAGGGTCGAGGTCACCCAGGTAGAAGATGACTACAGGTCAGCAATGTTCAAGAAGCCGTAGAAGACAATGACAAGATCATCACCCCAGAAGAAACAACCTAAGGAACAACGCAGTAAGGGGGCCCAAGATCGGCAAAAGAAGGTTGTGGAGATGGAATCCTACGAATAAGAATTAGTACTAGAGGAAATCGATGTCAAGGAGGTTGAACCTATCTCTAGGTTGCCTCTGTATATCCTGCCCTAGAAGTCGGACGCTAAGAAGCCTACTAAGGTTCTGGACGCGGTGAAATATAAGGTCTTTGCGCCTTTGTTTCCAGATGAAGTTCCAGTTGAGGGGGAGTTATTGGTCAAAGTACCCCAACTGCATATGGAGGAATGTGAGTTCAATGATCGAAGTAAATACCCATAGTTCAAGACCAGCAGGTATCTACTCTTAACGAACCTATGAAGCAGGAGTGATCAGATTGGAGCTAATGAAATGGGTGACTAATATCCAAGAGGTTTGGATACTGAAGAT
The DNA here is from genome assembly GCA_034641835.2 of Pinus albicaulis. Lineage (NCBI taxonomy): Eukaryota > Viridiplantae > Streptophyta > Pinopsida > Pinales > Pinaceae > Pinus > Pinus albicaulis. The sequence continues at coordinate 553,047,043 of CM076577.1, read as the reverse complement.
GTTGTATGTTCCACACTTTGGGCAAAGTGTTATTAATGCTATTTATGTACGCCAAGTGTTGGCATTGGTGCATGATGATTTTTTATGGCTAGGGAAGAAGATCCCTATTAGTTTGATGCTCATAAGGAATATTATGGCCCTTCCTTATCTTGGATTGGACCCCAAAAAATCTTTTGTGGGCAAAGATCAGGACAAGCAGCTCGCAGACTAGATGAAGAAATATTTTAATCTGACAAAGGGAACCTGGGGCTATTCAATTAACTCCATTTCTTGTAGAACCGTGCGCTTTTCGATGCATATTTTAGCAGGGAAAATCATGAGAAAGAGTCCTAGAGAACAAGCTTTTGTGTCGGCCTTATCCTTGGTTGCGGAGTGCGCCAAACGTGTTTTTTATAACTGGGCACATAATTTATGTAGAGAATTCCTCATTGATTGCATAGCCACTTAAGAAGAGGGAAATAAATTCCATTACGCTTGGCTATTTCTCCTCATTGCATTAATGGATTGGATGGAGCTTGAGAAGTCATAGTTCTCCACTATGGACCCAGATCTGTGCGACGCGGCCAGATATGCCTTACTATGGCATTCAACGGAGCCAACTAAGGTCATGGAAAATAAGATTTGTTGGGTTGCATTTTAGATGAGTCTATGGACAGTAATTAACAAAAAGCCCTAGTTGTCACCTAACATTGTGAATCAGTACCAACAGATCATGGAGTTCAAAGCGGGCTTCCACCACGTTCATATTTAGGCCAATAAGCACCTCATTGGGGTCTAGAAAATTTTTTTGTACCATGTAGAAGAAGATGATGTGGAAGCCACCATTAGTAAATATCTAAGAGATTGGTTAACTCCGCTTACTGAAGGCACGGATCAGGCAGGGACAAGTGGTGCAAAGCCCACCACACCAACAAGAAAAAGGGACAATAAAGTCACATTCGTGACTGATAAAGAAACTGAAGCGAAGCTGCCGACAAAGAAGAATATTCTGGATACAAGAGGGGATGATGCTCTTGCCGGGGATATAAGCATGGATCCATCTGACCCCCCTCCCATTTTACTCTCAAAAGGTGAAAAAAAACCAAAGGGTGGCACAAGGAATAAGGTGAAGTCTAATAGGTTCATTGGCCCGAAATCAATGGTCCTTACTGAAGGGGACTTCAACGAGATTGGAGATACTGTAAAGAATTTCATGGAGCACTTATGGGGCAACATAAAATAACAATACAAGAAGGTATTGGTAGATGTACATAAGGGGCTGAAGGACTTGCAGGTTCAGATGAGCGCAATTCATGCGAGTGTGAGTCAAGTGTGTTAGCTACAAGTGAGCGTAGTTCAAGTGAGCAAGGTAACAACAAGCACAAGCATGACAACGCATGAGCTAGAAATGACAACTGATACCTACGTAATGCCGATCCCTATAGTCACATTATGTTTCGACACTGCATAACAGTTGAAGTAGGCAGCCCACTAGAAAAACACAAAGCTAAATATTTTTGCACTGCCAATCCAAGCTTTGCAAAAGTTCCACCAAGGTATTTCCTAAGAAATGAAGATCATAGAACAACATGCCTTAGTAATTATCCAGGATGTCAGGTAGGAAAGATAGAGCATGAATGACAAAAATTAGATGGCTATACAAAAGCATGATATTGAGGTTGTCCACAGACAGAATTTGAAGGAAGTTATCTCCAAGGCTTGCAGCGAGCTACTAGAGCTCCAAATTCAGGTTGCAATTGTGCCATAAGAGAAAGTGGACAAGCTCATGACAACATTTAAGGACTCTAAATCTAAGGTCGACAAATTGTGCCTAGAAATGTAAATTAAAATTGTTGAGCTTCAGATGCAATTACAGCCGGCCACTCTTCCAAAAATCAGGGAGCAATGCATAGCACAACTCAAAGCTGCCACAGAAAAAATTGAGTCCCATATACAGGAGTGGGAAAACATATTTGTATAATTCATGGATGTATGGGCCTCACTACAGGAGGACCATAAGCTGAAATATATAGAAGCAAAATTTTGCGAGAAGCTCAAAAAAATGGACCGAATTAAGGTCACTGCAAAGACCTTAGCACCGATGCAGTGGTTTACCCATCTCCAAGAGGGTAAAGTTTTACAGGATCCAGTCGATGAGTTGCGTAGGAGGGAGAATATACTTACAAATAGAATGAAGCCATGGGAATCTAAGGCCAACCATCTATCCCAAATTGTAGAAATGAAACTAAAAGTATTATGCAAGGTATAAAGAGGATTCGAGCAAAAGGTAGCCAAGACAGTCACAAATACGTTGCTCAATGAAGTAAAATATTTTGAAAAGTAGTGCATCGAAGTGGTTCCACCATTGAAGGATGCCTTTAGTGGCATCAAAGCAAATATCAATGGTGAACCAGCATTGTGACTTAGGATGAGTCACAATTTTGTGTTAGGGGCCTCTTGGACATGGGACCCCTCGATGAAAGAAGTTAGAGAATACTTCGCAAATCAAGGAGCATAGCACACAACATGGAGTCCATTTTTTAGTCTTATGGGATTTGGGGTGGGTCAAAGTACCTTATTATGTAATGGGATGGGATTATTTTGTGAACTTTGAACTCTGCCCATATTTTTGGACCATGTTATTGTAAATGAAAAACCTATATAAGGAGTCTAGATAGAAGTCATAAGTAGTCTAATAAATGATAGAATTGATGAAATTCATCTGGATGTAAGACCGTTTTGAGTCAGAGTATTTTTTTTTGGGTTAGAGTAAATTCTCCCACAGCTGAGTGCACAAACCCCTGTAGCTGAGTGTGCTGGGTGGAAGTGAATGTATGAGAAGGATCTAACCTATTGAGATAGATTTGTGTTTATGTTGATTTGTTTTACTTTATTTTTTGTTTATGAATATCTATGCTAAGTAACGGTTTCACTCTATCATTGCATAGCGTAGTTCTATTTATATTTCTTTACCTTGGTTTATGCATGATTAAGAAAGATCGTGCAATCTTCTAGTAAGTTCAACAAATGTGTTGAGCAATGCTTGTATAATTAATAGATCTGTTCTACGAATCTCTACCAAGGAAGAAAATCCCTAAAGCCATAGTACATTGTCCCTCTGGATGCATAAACCTAGTTCTAGAATCCCCCTATATTGCCTCGGGTGAGACTCAGTCTGTGCAAGCATATTTTTTCCGAAAGGGCCAATAATAGTGGGTTTTGTTGGTTCGCACAGCCACATTTGAACCTGGGTCTAGGCCCCGTCAAGCCAATAGCTAGTCTAAAGATTCAAAATCCTATTGAATATTTGATCTTATCACAAAACAAATCATTATCAAGATAAATGTGATAATTGATGAAAATTCTTATGGAATTAAGTTGTTAAATTATTATGGAAATTGTACAATGATTCCTTTGGAATTCTAAGATGAAGAATTAATTGTACCTTTTTATATTTTTTGACCACTCCATAAACTATGTCAACCGACCAATGTTCATCTATTAATAAAACTGTAACCTATCTTAATCATTTTTCTAAAGAAAATTTAATTTCATTGACCCATTTTTACGTCGATGGGATAATAAAATAATTTAAGTCGCTAGACTTGATGTTGGTGATATTTCCTCACAATGAAAAACTCATGTCTATAATTTGTTGATGGATCATGTTCATGAAACTTGTGATTCAGTCTCCTATGTCAATCCATGAGGACAACCTGAATGGGAATTGGCTATGCAAGTTGAACATGGTTCTCTTTTGAAGAATCACACTTGGGACTTAGCTCCTTGACCACAAGGGAATAACTTCATGAAGTGTCAATGTGTATATAATACCAAATTCACTTTTAAAGTTCTAATAAGAATCACAAAAGCTCATTTGGTTGAAAAAGGTTTTTGACAACAAGAAGGAATCAACTACATCGTAACCTTTTCCCCTATCGTAAAGATGAATTATGTTCAACTAATAAAATCCCTTAATGCTCGCTTTGGATGGAAAAATCATTTGATGGATGTTAATAGTGTCTTCCTTCATGGTGAATTATATAAAAAATATACACGAAGAAACCCCCTAGTTTTGTGACAAATTCAAATCTTGTTTGTCGACTAAAAATTTCATTGTATGGTTTGAAGCAATACCCTTAGGCTTGGTATAATAAGATTGATCAATTCTTTCTCAATCATGGGTTCAAACGTTGTGAATTTAATCACAGTATTTATGTATTACATCATAATGGTGATACTTTGATTGTTTCTATATATTTTGATGACTTAATTGTCATTGGAAATAACATTAAACAAGTTCTTAGATTGAAGATTCAACTTGTTGACATCTTTGAGATGATTGACCTTAATATTTTTCATTTCTTTCTTGGTATTCAATTTTTAGTACCATTGTTTGATGGTATTTTCCTCGATTAATCAAAATATATATTGGACTTGTTGAGAAGGTTTAAGATGGCTTAATATAAGCCTTGTACAACATCTTTTTTATTGAGTTTCAAATTGAGTAAAGAAGATGGATGATTATAAGACTTGTACAACACCTTTTCAATTGAGTTTCAAATTAACTAAAGAATTTCAATCCTTGAAAGTCGATGCTACCATTTATTGATAGTTGTTAATTATCCTTATTTACTTAACTCAGGTTAAAATTGATATTTCTTTTGATTTTAGTGTGGTTTCGTTATTTATGCAGGATCTAAAATAGAGCCACTCAAAAGCTGCAAAAAAATGTGTTCGCTACATTAAGGGTGCCTCTCATTTTGGTATCAAATATTGTCAAAAATCATATTCAATATGTGAATTCATTGACTCTAAATGGGAAAGTGACAGTGATGATAGAAAATACACTTTTGGATATGTATTTCTCTTTAGTTATAGAACATTTATTTGGTCATGCGAGAAACAATGTGTAGTTTCTCTATCAATTACGAAATTTGAATATCGTGCAATTTTTAACATAGGGATGGAGGTATCTTGGATTTGTAAACTCTTGAGATAGCTTGGGTTTCCCATTGAAGCCTCAGCGACTATTTATTGTGACAATCAAAGTCCACCAATATAGGTTACTGACAATATTGTTGCACATAGTAAGATGAAGCATGTCAAACTTCATGTTCATTACTTGAGACAATTAGTTCAATAGAAGGTCACCACCCTCTTATATTTCAAGATATATTATTAGTTTTTTGATAGATTTAAACCCATTTAGCCAAATATAAGTTTATTAACCTATGTGGTATGATTGGGCTTCTTGAAGTTGTAGTTATGGGGGTGGTGGTGTCTTGGAGATGTAATTCCACCTCCTAAACCTCCATAATGTTGTGTTGATGTGGGGGGCGTTGGAACATATGGTCCTATTAGTTCATCACACATCTATAGCTTCTAGAGACATTTAGTCAAAGGATTGACCTACATACGATAGACTACCAAGAGGTAGTAAGTTGAGGGATTGATAAAATTCGAGAGATTAGAGAATAATTTGACCATATGATTGACTAAATTGTCAATTCAACTCAGGCATTCAACTAGCCAATGAAATTTGATTTGACTAGAAGAATCAAGTAGCTGACAAAACATAGTGGATTTCAAGGAAACATTTGAAACAATTGATGCTCATTTATGGACCAAATCCCTCGTAATTCAATGGAATTGGTTAGATTCAAACACTATAAATAAAGGACCCTATGGATTGAATTGTATTGAAAAATTGCATCATGATGTATCATAACAATGATGTAATGTGATTCACTAATCACAATGTGTTGTGCTTAAGTGTTGTAATGATATATTTACGCACCACCCATTATCTTGGAATCTGAGTACTCTTTTGTGTACTTATTTTATATTTTTTTATATGCTCAATGTTCAATTTCATTCCCCAAGAATTGATACATTGACAAGTTAGAAAATCTGCTCTTACGATTTTGATGTCAATAAGGAGTTTGTGTAACATGATTTTCCATTATCATGCTTGTAGAATTTTCTTGGTTTGCTTTCAGAATGTGATTTTATTCATGAGCTGATATTTCTTGGTTGGTCGTTGGATATTAAATTTCCACCATTTGTACTCCAACATCCAAAAATTTTGTTATTTTGACGTGGTTGGTCTTAAGACATAGTATTAACTAAATATATTTGTGTTCCCTTCTTCTCAGGTTGAATTTTTGTGTCTAACGACATTGATGCTTCATTGTCGATAATTTGTTGTAGTTGTATTTTACTAGATTATTTTTACATTTTAACTTATTAATATGTGTAATCAAGTTTTTACTATTATTATTGATGTGAAAATTTTCTTTTTCTTATGTATGATGATTTTGTAAAATTCTTTTTGTTTATTTTACATTGGCTTTTGATTATCTTGAAGGATTACCTTTGAGATATATTTCAAATTTTTTTATAAAGGTAATATAAATTCTGACTTCATTTTAATTTATGACTCAAATTTATGCAAGAATGAAATGAAATACAAATTTAATCAAAAACACAGAGCAACAGAAAAAATTGAACTTCAATTCATTAATAACAAAATACTAAAAATAGTTTACATGCAGAATGAAAATAAACTATCTTGGGTGACAGTAACTTATCTTTGAGAAAATATGTGGCAGCTACATGCCTTTGAACTATGTTACAATGAGGCTCGAAGGCCTATTTGTTATTGATAAATAATGGGAAAACCTAAACATCCAAAAATCTAACCCTAGGAGATGAAGCGCCAAAAGTATGTGGTCCCCGTTGGGGTAAATTGGTACGTCAACTTCTTGTGGTCGTAACTTTGGCATACAATATTTGTTTGACACATATGATACCTTGTTAGAAAAATATATCCAAGGGGTACAATTTTATATTGCAAACCCATGTTACAAGCTATGGGTTTTCCCATTTTCCAAAGAAACAGTGTTTACAGTCTCAAAATGGCTCTGAAAGTTTATGACCCGAAATTTTTCCAAAAATAGTAGTGATACAATTAAGGAAACTGAAAGAAACAATGGTGGGAATCCAAGTGGATTAAGCGGGTGGCCACCAATATCCACTTGGTTCAGTCCTCCCCCCTTAGGAAGCAGTGGACCCCATTATGTTGAGTCCCTTCATGAGATGGGGGAACTTTTGCTAAACTAGATCCTTAGTGAGCCACTTTTCATGGTGTAGGAGTTGGCTAGCTTTGACAACTCGATACAATTGAATCCTCTATTTTAAAGTGTTCTTGATTTGTGTGTCCATGATTCGATTAGTTGTGGAATGTTCAATGCAGTATGGGTTGACCTATATTGGTGTCAATTTCTCAACAATGTCTGATGTGTCTAGCAATGGTGGAAATTATTGTCGAAGGTGATCCACATTAAAAATAGGGTGCAAGCCAAGGAATGGGGGGATACTGAGCTCGAAAGCATTATCTTCCACAACATTGGATATGGTGTAAGGCATGTATTGGAGTGGTCGAAGCTTATAATGGGCTCTAGCGAGGCACTCTTTCTATAGATGTAACCAAAAAAAAATTCCCACCTGAAACTTATGGGGCACCTAATGTTGATCATCCTATTGTTTGTATTTGGAATTGGCTTTCTCCAGGATTTCATGAACCTTTTGGAAGATGTGTTGAATGTGATTAATAAACTCGGTGGATTTATTAGCTTCAGACTGAACGTTTGTAGATTCTTCTTGTGTCATTGCAAAAGGTAGTGCAACATCAAGGGGACATAATGGTTGAAATCCCATACCCACTTCAAAGGGGATTTAGCCAGTCAAGTTGTGGAGAGCCTTGTTATATTTATGTTTCATATAGGGAAGGCTTGCATCCTATGTATTTCTATGCTTATATTCATACAATCATCATGTTGATGACCTATTTCTTCCCATCAATTTGGGGGTGGAATGTAGTCGACTTGGTGATCTTGATGTCCAACAGTGAACGAAGGATCAACCAAAATACACTTATTAACCTTATATCCTGATATGATATGATGGTTTGTAGAACCCTAGAATGTACCCACACTTGTTTAAAGAATATTCTAGTAGTGGCATCTATTGTGATACTCTTCTTGTAGGCAGCCAATATGGCCATTGCAGAAATTTTTTCGATGACCATAAATACACATTCATTTCCATGCTTGGTAAAAGGAAGGCCAGACATATAATCCATGGAGATGGATTCCTAGGATCACCTAGAAGTAGGCAAAGGAGTATACATGCATTTTTTCTTAGCAGTTTGCTTAGTGATGGAACAGAAAGCGCGGGATCTAATGTATTTTCCAACATCCTGTTGGATATTTGGACAATAAAAATACTTTTGTAGAATGGCCACAATTATCTCTACACCAAAGTGTTCTATGACCTTACTGTAGTGTGCCTCCCAAATCAGCTTCGCATGCTCGCTTGAAGGAACACAAAGGTGTCTCAGGTAGCATAATAATGCATACTGGAGGTGGATGTCAGGAACTTGCTTTCCATCCACTAGCATCTGGTATGTGGTGGCAAACTCTAGATAATTTTTATATAGTTGTGGCCATCTAGAGGTCTTGTGGCCACAAGAGTTGAGAAAAATGGTCAGTATTGCAACCAGTGGCTAACTGAGGAAATATTCTACATGATTGGTGTTTCCCTTCTTGTATTTAATATTCAAATGGAATTTTTGCATATACTTGGACCACTTTTTATGGTGATTGTTATGCAACTTCCCTTGGGTCTATCTAAACTGCAAGGGTCAGTGATTTGTGTGGATGAACGTCTCCTTACATAGAAGGTAATTTTTCCGTTGTCAGCAAGCCTGCACGATGGAATACATCTCCTTATCATATGTGGGGTATTTCTGAATTATGTCAAAAAGTGTCTCACTGTGATAGGCCACTAGATTCCCTTGTTGGGTCAGAACTGCACCAATAGCATAGTCATATTCATTTGTCTCAATTTCAAAAGGTTGTTACAAGTCTAGAAATGTGAGTATCGGTGCACAGAAGAGATGATGCTTCAGCTCAACAAACTCCTTATGTTGGGACTCCGACCAAAAAATCTTTTCTTTTTCTCTTCCCTTGGTAACTTGACTCAAAGGCCAATTCATATAACATAATCCCAACACGAACCTCCAATGAAAATTGGCAAGGCCCAAAATCTATGAAGCTCTGTTAGAGTGGTTGAGGTTTCCCAATCCCAAATGACATAGATCTTAGCTAGATCCACATGCATAAATTTCTCATAAATTATGTAACCCATATATTGGACTTGTTTCATGCCAAATGTGCATCTCTCCAAGTTGGCATATAGTTTGTGTTGTCGCAGGTTTTGCAAAACCTTTTGAATGTATTTCAACTGCTCTTCCAAACTCTTGATAAAGATAAGAATGTCGTCTAGATATACAACCATGAACAATTTGGTGAAGGGTTGCAATATGTCATCCATTAGCCTCATAAAGGTAGCAGGGGCATTTTTCAACCCGAAAGGAATGACCAACCATTCAAAAATTTCCTCCTTGGATTTGAAGGCGGCCTTCCATATGTCCGCAGGCTCTATTGAACCTATTGATAACCAAACTTCAGATCTCTCTTGATGAAATACTTGGCCCCCTTAAGTTGGTAAAGAAGGTCATCAATCTATGGGATTGAATACATGTTCTTGAAAGTGATTTTTTTCAATGCATGATAATCAATGGAGAGCTTCTAGGTCCCATCTTTACTTTGTACAAGTAGAATCGGGATCCCACAAGCTAAGGAACTTGGTCGGATGTGCCCTTTTTGCAATATCCCCTAGATTTACCACTTGATCTCTTCATTTTCCAAAATGGAGCGATGTTATCTTGACCCATTGGGTAGAGGTGCTTTGGGGGTCATATAGATCGAATGCTTTACCTAAAAGTGCAAGGGAAACACTATGGGTGAGGATAAGATGTCCTTGTATTCTTCCACGACCTTATCCAACTGCTTCTGTTGTGTTTAGGAACCTCTCCCAAGGGCCATGGATGTGGCCAAAATCTTCCCCTTACTTTGAGATCGAATAAAAAAGAAAACAAATTTCCTAGTCTAGGAGATGATCTTACTGCATTTCTTAGCAGAGATCAAAGAGATGGCGGTAAGAGAGGCTACCTCTAGTATCTTATATAACTTATTGCCTAAATTAATAATAATGACGTGAGGCCTAAAATCATACACACCATGACACTTCCACAAGTATGGTTGGCCTAATAATAAATCACAATATTCAAGAGGAGAAAAATCACATGGTACCTCATATGTGAAGGGCTTGATGTTGTAGGGAAGGTAGTGTTATCACTCCACTAGATTCCCAAGGATGAGGAAGGAATCCCAAAAGAGGTAACCACAAACCAAGCTTTTGAATTGATAGCTAGCCCTATCAAGCCAAAGAGGGATCTCTCCAAAAGGGTCACAACCAGGAGAGCTGGAGAAATTAGGGTTTTAGGCTAGATAATGAGTGCAATAGGTTGTTTTGATTTTTTTCGATTGGGTAAATTAGCGGATAAAGGAATTAGGTCAGCGAAAGTCTGGGAAAATGGAGTTAGGGTTGTAGGGATCAATGGGGCAAGGTAGGTACAACACCAATCACTTGAAACAAATGGTTGTGGAATGGTTTTGAAAATGTAAGGTGGTTGAGAAAATCATAAGGGATGTATTTATCTCAGACAGAAGATAATAAACAAAATATGATCATTTACCCAAAACAGAGCATGTGCAAGCATGTATTCTTGATTCCAAACTTATAAAATATCATAAGATAGACATGAAAGTGACATGGAAAATACATTAAAACATATGTGATTGAAGAAGAAACAATGAAAGACATTCAATACCACAGGTATCCCATAAATTTAGTTGTAACTCCTCTTTATTAGCTTGGCCAAAACTGAGTACAAGTTCCCTTGATCAACTAGAAAAATCAAACTGATTCCAACTTCCAACCTTTGAAAACGAATAAAAAATGACATGATATAGGCCTCAAACAACCTCTCCCAACCTCAGGGGTCGATTCCATGATAGTAGGAGATGATCCACTAAAGTATGAACTAAAACCTGGAGGGTAGGGTGGTCAAAGTGACTCAACCCTAAATATTTGAAAACTGATTCATTACACCTCTTCATGAGTTTTAACCTAATGTATTTACCCTAGTAAATAGTAAAAACATAATAATTACATTCATATTCATCATTTACATAGGTAAATTCAACATTTCCCATGGTAAAACTCAAAACTAGAGTGAAACTTAGAAAATTTCTGAAGACTACAAAAAGCACCATTTCCTTTTTAAACACGCAACGACGAGGTAGAAATTATTCCCTCTATTCAAGGCTAAATTTTAGTACCTTCCCAGTGTCCAAATATGCTCCATGATGGCTTTTTGAAAAGACCCTCGAGTCTAATTTCTAGAACTAACTTCAGTTTTCAAAATGACGTCAATTTACCCTGTAAAACAACACTTCTCCCAAGGCTCAAATGTGCAGTGACCAGGTAGAATTTGAGGCAGAAACATGATTTTTTGATGCTGTTTTGACTTTTTCAGTGACCATCTCTCCTCCAAAATCTTATAAAATTCATAGGGTTGATGTCTTCATCATTACAAATCTTCTGGTGGTGGCCATTTGTCCATTATATTCTCTAAAAAAGAGCATAGCGTCCAAGGTGCTACGCGTTTAGCAAATTTTCTATGTATAAAATAACCTCAAAAACACAGAAAGGTATAAAATGCTAAGTTTTCCAAAAAAATTCAAAATTGTTGGGGTACTTACTGATCAAGTTTTTGAGGCTTGGAGTGTCCCCTCACAAGTATGTCTAACTTCTCTTTCTCTTCTTGCTTGGTCAAATCTTCAATTTTAGCATTGCCTCTTTTGAGCTTGCCCAATGTAATTCTCCCTTTTTGGGCATGAAGTTTGACCTTTGTCCTCAACAATTCATTATCCTTGTTGGCCTTCTATAGAAACTTCTCCAAATGTATATTGGCTCCATCAAGCCATGGTTCCCTATTCTTACTAATTTCTAGGGCAAGTTGTTCATTTAGTGTAAGTTGGTATGCTAGCTCAGCTTCCCTTTGTCTCTCTAGGGCTAGAGATCTTTTCAGCCCTCTAGTCATAGGTCTCTGTCTTGGAGGCTAATCCTCATCATCATCAAGTTCACCAAACTTTTATAATGTTTCCTCAAGCAAGGCTTTATCCTTGTCTGCCTCTTTCTATGCTTTGATGCATCTCACCTCATTGATAACATGTTTGGTCTTTAGCTGTTGATTTTCATGTTCAAGGAAGTGAATCACATATTTAGATCTCTCAATACTAGCTTGGAGCTCAATAATCTCAGCCTCTTTACCTTTGATTGTTGCATTTGTGTTTTTTTCCTCATCTTCCTCATCTAGGTCAATCAACTGAAATTATTGCTCTATCTCATGATTGTCCTCCTCATCATGAATGACTAGCTCTATCACATGTTCCTTACCTTTATCTACCTGTTTTTTTGATGAAGAAGGCATGGCCCCTTTCACTCCACGTGAAGCAAAAGGATGCCTATAGCCTCTCTGGTAAGTTTTGGGCAATGGCTCAACCTCAGCCAAACTAGCCCATTTTGCCTCAATGTCTTCATCATTGCTTGATGACTCAGAATCATGATGTGATGATCATGAAGGGTTGTAAAAAGGTGAAGAAGAAGGGTAAATGTGAGATGGAGGTGAATGAGGTGAAGGGAGCTGATCTGGTAACAATGTATGAACGATAGGATGAAATGGATGGAAAGATGAGGGAAGATGAGATAATGAAGGTGCATTCTGGCCATGCTGACTAGGTGGGGTAGTGAAAATATCATTGGATATGAAGGTGTCCCATGGAAATTTTAACTGATCAAGTTGTTGCATGACTATCATTTTGATGAGGGAGTGATGAAAGAGACTCTACATTTGATGATCATAATCTCTCTTTTGGGCAATAAATTCCATCTTATCAATGCTCCGTTAGAGATAATAGGGTATATGAAGCATTCTAACCCTAGTGAAGTGCATGAGGAGACAGATATGATAGGAATAGAGTCTAGAAAACCTTCCCTCACAGGTGAAGTATTTCATGATGATTTTCATCATGGGGACATATTTGTCAAGGAGGTTGGAGAAAGGAAAAATAATCTTTTTTTCATTCTTGTACCTTGGTTTAAGATATGGCTCATAATAATGATGATTGAGATTTCCTTCTTTAAACCATATTTCCCCAACATTTGGGATCCCCATAGCAGCTGCTATAATATGAGTGGACAAAGTGAAATTGATCCCGGCAAGGGTGACGTGTTTGTTATGAAGGTTAGAAATGAACAATCTTGTCAACATAGGATGGTACTAGATTCTTTGCACTTTTTCAAAAAACTGGAAACAACCTACATGCTTAAAGCATGACACAGTGAGGGGAGATGCCATAAGATCTCTGGTAGTTGTTGGTTCATGTCTGATGACTTTCCCTCCCTTATTATATGGCTTTCTCTTTTGTCTCTCTTCCTCACTAGAACTTTTTTTCTCCTCTTCAGCCATGATCAGTGTCAAAAACCCTAGGGATGATGGAATGAAATGAAGTAATATGAAGTGAAGGGAAGTGTTGGGAAATGAAGGAAATGGGAATATAAAGGGAGCATAGGTAAGTGAAAACCCTAGGACTTAGGGCTATTAGGGATGAGATTTTTTAGGGAATGGGGATAGGGAAAAGGGAGAATTATTTTAGGGATGTGAGGGAGAATGTATGAAGGTTAGGGATTAGTTCTAGGGTGTGAATTAGGTTTCAATAAGTACTAGGTTTTTCTTACTTTAGAAGTAGGTTTTGGATTAACTTGAAGCACAAAAATACATCAAAGAGAGTGTGGTTGGGTTACTTAATGGTAAATGAAGCTTGAAGAACCCTTGTGCAGATATTTAGCATAAATTTGGTGGACTGATAGGCTAACAAAGGTTTCTGGCACTTCCTGGGTGAACGTGCAACGACCTGCTGAACGTGTAGCGCCCCTCCTAAATGTGCAGTGCCCCTCCTGAACATGCAACGCCATTTAAATTTGCACTGAGAACCCTGACCAAACGTGCAACGTCTCTGCTGAACGTGTAGTGACAAGGAGAACGTGTAGCGACCAACTCTATTTTTTCCCAGTCACACCCTAACATTCAAATTTTCTCCTTTGTTGAGGTTTGCTTGAGGCTGCATGAGACAAATGGGATTTTTCTTGAAGTTTTGATGGCTTTTATACTCTAGTGGAGTTGATTTATAACTTAAAAACCCACTTTCCTTATGTTCACTTTTCATTTTTCAAACTTTCACATTGATACTCTATGACATCTGACTTTTTGTTTTGCAGGTTGATCAGTTGATGGAGTTTGGATTTTATTTCCTTCAGTTTGACCTGAATTCTTGAGTTGGAAGCTAGGGTATGAATTATTACATATGAAAAACATAAAATTACATTTGAAATAAAAAAATAAATTACATTTTTTATTTCATATCAAAATGACTTTTTGATTTTATATCAAAATGACATTTTGATATGAAAATAATGTGAAACCAAAATTACAACTTAGAAAATATGATATTTACATACTAATAATTTTATGGAGATGGAAATAGAATGTCATTGAATCACTCTCACATTTTTTTTCTGACTTTATTGGGATGGAATGATGCATTTTTGGACCTTGAAAAACAAAACCCTAATGACCTAATGGAACCTTGAATGACCTGACTGTCATAACTGACTTTGACTAAGATAAGACATGATGAAATGATATTTTCATAGGTTTTGTTATGCTCAGCAAGACATGAAGGTGAGTTAGCAAATGTGATTTTCTGAGGGAGAGTGAGGTTTTATTAAGTATGGCTACCATCAGTGAAACAATTTTTAGCATGACCTAATGGAATGATATAAAATTTTCAGAGTGGGACACCTAAAATGAGAATGAAAAGAATGATATTGATCACTGATGGCAGAATGCATATTATAACACTAATATTGGCCTTATTGGGAATGGAAGCTCTGAAATAGCTGTCAAGAACCACAGATCTCTGAATTTTGAAGATCATTACATCTTCCATTGGGCCAATATGGTCAAGAAAACTCAAACTGAAATGCATGAATAAATACTAACAACTCAATGACACAAATTGACTTTGAAAGTGACTGAAAACAAACTAAAAAAATGCACATAATTGAGCTTATTCAACACACCTACTCTAACTGATCCATTCATCACCTAATCAAGTGAAATGGAACAGCCAATGCAACCATGTAAGCATTATGGATTCTATTTGAATTCTTCGCAAGTGCTTGGTTATGAGCAAGAAGAGAGAACCAATGAAAGGAAACTCCCATGAAAACTTGAAATCAGATTGAATGTTAATGAAATTGCAAAGCATGAGCCCACCGGCTAACCTTAAGATTGTTGCAAAAGGGTATTAATAGGAATACATATTAATTTCCAACACATCTAATACATTACTGCTCTTCTCTAGGTAGTCTTCGTACCTTGAATATGGACTTTCATATTTACCCTTACTTTCATGGGATATGGCTGCAAATTTTCGGATGAGCTTTGTAATGATACTCCTAATAAACAAGACAATGAAGCTGACTGTCAGATCAATTTTATATCAACAATATTTTCAGGCTCACAGTTAGCTAATGGAGAAGGACTTTTACTACAGATATCATCCAACACATCAGCTATTGGGTCATGAAAAACATGAAAACACTGTTGCAACCTATTTTCCATTGGCTCTAATAAGACTGCATGAATTTCTACAAGCTTCTCATATTTTTCTTTAGAGACATTATTATGCTTTAAAACATAATGGTACATGATCATCTTGCATCATTTTATCATATCTTTCAATTTCCAACCCTTCATCTGCAACATGACATTCAATGGCATTCGAGTGCTGCAAATCTGGATCTAAGGAGGGTTCTATGTCTCAAATGATTTCCTCAACTAGTTCAGGATAATGTTTATCATTTATAGTGTTGACCATTCGCTTATCTTCCTACTCATGGTTTTCTATTATTTTTACAAATGAGGAGAAACATAATGGTAAGGAGCTCTGATTGAAAATTTCATTATCCTCTTGATTTTCAAGATCAAATCTTAATGACTATTGATTTCTGATTGCATGAAATTTATCTCTGATGAACTGAAATGAAGTAAAACAAAGAGGAAAATATCCTTCACTTACTTCCAAATTTTCTACACTTTCCTCATCACTTCCATATCTGACATGCATTGGCGGATCCCTGTATTCGAGCTGCTGAAACTAAAATTCCTTCTCCCACCAACCAGTTGTTGATTTCTCTACAAGATTAGCTTCCGTTTAGATAACATAATTTTCATCATACTAATCATACTTAGGTAGATCATCAAAAGGAAGAATTTCATCAAGCATGCATATCGGATATACATAACTCTCCTCTGCAAGCTGATATTTAAAACTAATTTCTTTATTATCCCTTAATGCATACATAAAATAATTATCAGATCTGTGATAACTAGGATAGGAAAGAAAAATTTTCAGATCAACAACTTGTATATCTTCAATCAGTGCGACATGGTCCTCTTGAAAAAAAATTTCATCTCTCATGGTGATATTTTGCATCATTTCCTCTATTGTACTAACCAAATTGTCAAGCTTCAATTCTGAAGATGTCAATCATTCTTTCTCTATGTTTTCCCTTTCTTATGCTTTCAAATTTAACCTTTTGATCAGAAAATTATCTTCTACGGCTATTGCACTATCTCGCATTTTTTTAGGTGTTGTAATGTCCCTTTCTCTTAATCAAAATTCCATTTCTGGATCAAAGGCATCCAGGTAGTGTAAGAGGGCTGAACCAAGAGGTAGTTTTATATCAGCAGGGATCAAATGGTATACTTGATTGAATCTAGCTGAAAAAATTTGCACTGTTTCTCCTGGTTGCCTTTTCAAATTATCATATTCTTCTAAAATCATAAAATTATTCCTCTTGATCACCCATTTATCAATAAATACTTTCACAAACTGATGGAAATCAAAAATACTTGCAACTGGAAAATGTTTGAACCATTCCTTGGCTTCGACTTGAAAATATAGAGCGAAGATCCCGATACTAACATCATCTTCATCAACCTCAAAAAGGTCGAGAAAAATTTCAAAACTCTGAATGTATTTCTCAACAGTGATGTTACCATATTATCCTTCAAACCTGGGAAGATATTTGTAATAATTTTCAGGGAAAGCATGGAGTATAGGAGGTAAGATGAGTGGTTTATATCTATCTGGAATTCTACAAGGTGTAGGAGTATGTAAAAAAGCTATAGAATCAGTCTTGATCTCTTGAGGTTCATCAAGTTGAAAAGGATATGCACAATTTTCAGGTAAGAGGTCTTTATCTTGATCAAAATCAAAGGGAAAACCAGTATTTACACTCTTCAAATAGGTGGAATCAAAAATTTGATCATCTTTTTCATACAACAAACTCTGGAAAACTTTTAGGATAGTAAAATAAAAGAAGTAATTTACAAGAAATCCTATTACATCTTGAATACAATTCCATTTTGAATACCTGACCTTTGTGTGAGATTCTTCCATTTTCTTGTTGGAAAGGTCGATCCTTTAGTGGAGTATTTACATTAAGTTGGAGTCATCAGGTGAATGTTTCAGCCTTCATATGCATCTGACCGCTGTCCACCATCAACAATCATATCTGATATTTTTCGTTCTTTCCCAGGGAATATTTGATCTTTCGTTCCCCAGAAACGGTGCCAATATGTTATCACTGGACAATTTTAGTGTCAAAATATGAATTTTTCCATTAGTGATCAATATCATTCTTTTCATTCTCATTTTAGGTGTCCCACTCTGAAATTTTTATATCATTCCATTAGGTCATGCTAAAAAATGTTTCACTGATGGTAGCCGTACTCAATAAAACCTCACTCTCCCTCATAAAATCACATTTGTTGACTCACCTTCATGTATTTCTGAGCATAACAACACCTATGAATAGCTCATTTCATCATGTCTTATCTCAGTCAAAGTCAATTATGACAGTCAGGTCATTCAAGGTGCCATTAGGTCATTAAGGTTTTGTTTTTCAAGGTCAAAAAATGCATCATTCCATCCCAATAAAGTCATCAAAAAAATGTGAGAGTGATTCAATGACATTCTATTTCCATCTTCAGAAAATTATCAGTATGTAAATATCATATTTTCTAAGTTGTAATTCACATGATTTTCATATCAAAAGTTCATTTTTATATGAAATCAAAAATGTGATTTATTTTTTATTTCAAAAGTAATTTTATGTTTTTCATATGTAATAATTCATTCCGTAGCTACCAACTCAAGAATTCATGCCAAAATGTAGGAAAGAAAATCCAAACTCCATCAACTGATCAACCTGCAAAATAAAAAGTCAGATGTCAAAGAGTATCAGTGTGAAAGTTTGAAAAATTAAAAGTGAACATAAGAAAAGTGGGTTTTTAAGCTATAAATCAAATCCACTAGAGTATAAAATCCCTCAACACTTCAAGACAAAGCCCATTTGTCTCATGAAGCCTCAAGCAAACATCAGCAAAGGAGAAAATTCGAATTTTAGAGTGTAACTGGGCAAAACAAAGCTGGTCATTGCGCGTTCAGCAGAGACGTTGTTTTTTCAACAGAGACGCTACGCTTTTGGTTAGGGTTCTCAGTGAAATTTTAAATGGTGTTGCACATTCATGAGGGGCATTGCGCATTAAGGAGAGATGCTACGCATTCATCAGGTCACTACGCGTTCACCTAAGAAGTGCCAAAAACCTCTATTAGCCTGTCAGTCCACCAAATTTATGCTAAATCTCTGCACAAGGGTTCTTCAAACTTCATTTACCAGTAAGTAACATAGCCACCCTCTCTTTGATGTATTGTTGTGCTTCAAGTTAATCCAAAACCTACCTCCAAAGTAAGAAAACCCTAGTACTTATTGAAACCTAATTCACACGCTAAAACTAATCCCTAACTTTCATACATTCTCCCTCACATCCCTAAAAGCATTCTCCCTTTTCCCTATCCCCATTCCCTAAAAAAAATCATCCCTAATAGCCCTAAGTCCTATGTTTTTCACTTACCTAGTCTCCCTTCATATTAACATTTCCTTCATTTCCTAACACTTCCCTTCACTTCATATTCCTTCATTTCATTACATCATCCCTAGGGTTTTTGACACCAATCATGCCTAAAGAGGAGAATAGAAGTTCTAGTGAGGAAGAGAGACAAAAGATAAGCCATATAAAAAGGGAGGGAAAGTCATCGGACATGAACCAGCAACTACCAGAGATATTATGGCATCTCCCCTCACTCTGTCATGCTTTAAGCATGTATGCTATTTCAAGTTTTGTGAAAAAGTACAAAGAATCCAGTACCATCCTATGTTCACAAGATTGTTCATTTCTAACCTTCCTGACAAATAGGTCACCCTTGCCGAGATCAATTTCACTATGTCCAGTGACATTATAGCAGCTGCTACGGGGATCCCAAATCTTGGGTAAATATGGTTTAAACAAGGAAGTATCAATCATCATTATTATGAGCCATATCTTAAACCAAGGTACAAGAATGAAAAAAAGATGATTTTTCATTTCTCCAACCTCCTTGACAGATATGTCACCATGATGAAAATCATCATGAAATAATTCACCTGTGAAGAAAGGTTTTCTAAACTCTATTCCTATCATATCCGGTTCCTCATGCACTTCACTAGGGTTATAATGCTTCATATGCCCTATTATCTCTACTGGAGCATTGATAAGATGGAATTTATTGCCCAAAAGAGAGATTATGATCATCAAATGCAGAATATCTTTCATCACTCCCTCATCAAAATGATAGTAATGCATCAACTTCATCAGTTAAACATTCCATGGGACACCTTCATATCTAATGAGATTTTCACTTCCCCACCTAGTCAGCATGGCCAAAATGCACTTTCATCATCCCATCCTCCTTCGTCTATCCCTCCATCTCAGCCTACTATTCATACATCATTACCAAATCAGCTCCCTTCACCTCATTTAACTCCATCTCACATTGAACCTTCTTCTTCACCTTTTTATAACCCTTCATCATCATCACATCCTGATTCCAAGTCATCAAGCAGTGATGAAGACATTGAGGCAAAATGGGCTAGTTTGGCTGAGGTTAAGCTATTGTCCAAAACTTACCAGAGAGGCTATAGGCATGTGTTTTCTTAACTTGGAGTGAAAAGGGCCATGCCTTCTTCATCAACACAGTAGGTAGATAAAGGTAAGGAACAAGTGACAGAGCGAGTCATTCATGATGAGGAGGATAGTCATGAGACAGAGAAAGAATTTCAGTTTTTTGACCTAGATGAGGAAGATGAGTACAAAATCACAAATACAGCAGTCAAAGGTAAAGAGGCTGAGATTAGTGAGCTCCAAGCTAGTCTTGAGAGAGCTAAATATGTGATTCACTTCCTTGAGCATTAAAATTGGAAGTTGAAGACCAAACAGGTCATCAATAGGTGATATGCATCAAAGCACAGAAAGAGGCAGACAAGGCTAAAGCCTTGCTTGAGGAAACATTAGAAAAGTTTGGTGAACTCGATGCCGATTAGGATCAACCTCAAATACAAAGACCTAGGACTAGAGGGTTGAAAGGAGCTCTAGCCCTAGATAGACAAAAGGAAGCTGAGCTAGCAGACCAGCCTACACTAAATGAACAACTTGCCCTAGAAATTAGTAAGAACAAGGAACCATGGCTTGATAGATCCAATCTACATTTGGAGAAGTTGCTAGAGAAGGCCAACAAGGATAATGACTTGTTGAGGACAAAGGTCAAACTTCATGCCCTAAAAGAGAGAATTGCATTGTCCAAGCTCAAAAGAGCCAATGCTAAAATTGAAGATTTGACAAAGTAAGAAGAGAAAGAGAAGTTATACATAATTTGCTAAGGTGACACTCCAAGTCTCAAACACTTGATCAGAAAGTACCCCAACAATTTTGACAAAATTTTGGCAAACTTAGCATTTTGTACCTTTCTATGTTTTTGAGGTTATTTTATACACAAAATATTTGCTAAACGCGTAGCGCCTTAGACGCTACACTCTATTTTAGAGCATATAATGGAAAAATGGCCACCACCATCAGATTTTTAATGATGAGGGCATCAACCTGACAAATTTTATAATCTTTTGGAGAAATGGTCACTAAAAAAGTCAAAACACCATCAAAAAATCATGTTTCTGCCTCAAATTCTCCCTGGTCACTGCGCGTTTACTAGTCTTGGGAGAAGTGGTTTCTGACAGGGAAAATGGGAATCATTTTGAAAACTAAAGGTAGTTCTGGAAAGTATACTCGAACGGCTTTCCAAAGAGCCATCATGGAGTATATTTGGACACTGGGAAGGCACTCAAATTTAGCCTTGAACATAGGGCATAATTTTTGTCTAGTCGTTGCCTGTTTAACAAGGAAATGGTGCTTTTTAAAGTCTTAAGAAATTTTCTAAGTTTCACTCTAGTTTTGATTTTTACCTTGGGAAATGTTGAATTTACCTATGTAAATGATGAAGATGAATGTAATTATTATGTTTTTACTATTTACTAGGGTAAATACATTAGGTTAAAACTCATGATGAGGTGTAATGAATCAGTTTGAAAAAAGTTAGGATTGAGTCACTTTGACCACCCTACCCTCTAGGTTTCAGTTCAAACTTTAGTGAATTAGCTCCTCCTCTCATGGATTCGACCCCTGAGGTTGGGAGAGGTTTTTTGAGGCCTATATCATGTCATTTTTACTCATTTTCAAAGGTTGGAAGTTGGAATCAGTTTGATTTTTCTAGTTGATCAAGGGAACTTGTACTCAATTTTGGCCAAGCTAATAAAGAGGAGTTGCAACAACATTTATGGGATACCTGTGGTATTGAATGCCTTTCATTGTTTCTTCTTCAGTCAAATATGTTTGAATTTATTTTTCATGTCACTTTCATGTCTATGTTATGATCTTTTATAAGTTTGAAATTCAGAATACATGCTTGCACATGCTCTGCTTTGGGTAATTGATCATATTTTGCTCATTATCTTTTGTTTGAGAGAAATGCATCCCTTATGCTTTTATTAACCTTCTTGCAGTTTCAAAATCATTCCACAACCATTTATTTCAAGTGATTGGCATTGTACCTACCTTTCCCCATTGATCCCTACAACCCTAACTCCATTTTCCCTAACCTAGATTTCCTTGACCTAATTCCTTTATCCATTGATTTACCCAACCAAACCAAATCAAAACAACCCCTTGCACTCATTATCTAGCCTAAATCCCTGATTTCTCTAGCCCTTCTGGCTGTGACCCTTTTGGAGAGATCCCTCTTCGGTTTTATGGGGCTAGATATCAAGTCAAAAGCTTGGTTTGTGGTTACCTTTATTGGGATTCTTTCCTCAGCCTTGGGAATCCGGTGGAGTGATAACAGGTAGCACTGTTGGTTGACCCGTAGATATCATCCTTGTTGAAGCCACTCGATGGTGTATAATTATAGGTGTGGTGTGTTTGGAAGGCCCAACCACTTCGCGACCTTTATTGAATGAGTTTTTTTTTTCTTCCATTGTCGACAATGAACTGCAGCAGAGACCCCTACATCCACATTTGTGAGTGGAAGAGACACTCCCCTTACTCTTGATCTTCGAGTGAAATATTATGGATCTTGGTGGTGGAAATGGTTTCATTGGGCTCTGCATTAATAATTTTCTTCCCTTTTTCACTCCCCTTATTAGGTTCAACTCAGATTCAGGACAGGAATTTGAATATGAATCCTTCATCTCGACCACTAGTGACTTCTTAGCTCGATAATCACTTGTGTTGTGAGTGGGGCTCTTATGGAACTCACGCCAATTTATTTTGTCCTTGTTTATATTCATGGTGTTTTTCTTTGCTTGCGGCTTTGGCAGGTTTTCCTGGGTCACCCCATCTTGGATTTATCCTTTATTATGTGTTTTGGTGGCACCTTTCCCTTGCTTCATATTTTCAAATCCAAAGAATCGCTTATTTTATTTAAAATTATGCTCGATCTTGGTGGTGTATCGATAGATTGTGCCAAGCAAGGAGATGTCCAGGAACTCCATCTCGTCTTATATGTATTTTTGTAGATATTCATGGCACTTGAGTAATATATGTTGCTCAGAATCCTTGATACCCAACTTCATGGGAAGGATATGAAAAATGTTGGTTAACTCTAGCACGTCTTGGTCCCTTCCCTGTCGTAGTATGGTCCTATGTACTTATCTTCATATATCCTGATAAGGTAATATTGTTCATTGATGATGTCTTGAAAATAATTCCAAGTGGGTGCAGCTGAAAACAGTGAGGGTTTCCTCTCGTCCCTCTACTCAAATTAGGTTTCCCAATAGTCCTTGACGTGGGGGGTGGATTTGAGGAGTGCAAAAGTAATATTTTCCCTATTGGAAAAATAATGAACCAAAAAAATCCTTCAAACAAATTTAACCATTTATCTACAAATTTTTCATCTATTTGGCCTTCAAATATGGGAATTTCAAAGTTGTCTTGTACCTTAAAGGGAGTGGCACCTCCAGGGTGGCTATTGGATGAAGATGTGTCGCCTATGGGCATCTATTGAAGGATCTAGAAAAATTTATACATCATCTCATTATTTTTTTGCTCGAGGGATTCTTTGAGAAATGTTTTGAAAGTATCTCCTACTCCCTCATCTTTATTCTATTCCTTCATGGGAGGCCATCAAGGTCGGCATTGCAAATGTTCAACTAATTCAAGCCCTAACTCCTTATACCTCGACCTCGTTGGGGACATGCACAGAAAAACAAAGAAAGAGTAGACCTCTCTGATACCCCTAATCCAGATTTATGCAAGAAAGAAATGAAATACATATGTAAACAAAAACACAAGGCTACAGTGAAATTTGAACTTCTATTGATTGAGTAAAAAATACTGAAAATTGTTTACATGCATAATGGAAATAAACTAGCTCGGGCGATGGTAGCTTATCTCTGAGAAGAAATTTTGTTGTTGCATACCTTTGAACTGTGATACAATGAGGCTCTAAGGCCTATTTATTAATGAGAAACAATGAAAAACCCTAAACATCCAAAAACCTAAACCTACGAGATGAAGCACCAAAAGTTTGTCGCCCCCTTTGGGGTAAATTGGTACATCAACTTATCGGGGCCGTAACTTTGGCATACAATATTTGTTTGACGTGTATGGTACCTAATTAGAAATATGCATTTGAGGATTACAACTTTTGACTCCAAACCCATGTCGTAATCTCCAGGTTTTCTCGTTTTGGAAAAAACATCATTTAGGGCCTCAAAACAACTTCAGAAGTTTAGTACCCGAAAAACTACCAAAAATATTAAATTGTGCTACAATTAAGGAAACTTAAAGAAACAATGATTAGGATCTAAGTGGAATAGGCGGGTAGCCACCTAGATCAATGTCGTAAAGTGTCATATTTTTCATTTTATAAAGAAACATCAAAACCTTTTTCTTTGTGTTTAAAATGAATGTATCTAATGCTCCAAATCAAGGTAAGCCAATAACTATGTTGATATGTTCTTTAAACATAGTTACAACATTGATTTGGGATATGAAATCATATTCATCCGTTATCACTTAAAAATCCTTAACTTCATATTATATATTGCAATATTAAAATTCATTCTCAATTATAATGAGTTCTCGAGTTGATAATTGATAATTAAAAATTGGATTATGTTGTCAATCATGTCCCTCAATCCATTTTTATTGACACATATTCACATTAAAAAATAATTTTATGTTGACAATGGTGATGCTAACAACTATTGGAACAGACAACTAAATCGAAGGCCACAACCCTTTGGATTCAATCACCCTATTCGAAGCATTTGGCACGTTATGGTAGCTTCGGCTCTTGGAGACACGATTATCACAACATACTTGTGTTCTAATCTATGTGATTTTTCCCTAATTTTCATGGCTATTATAATAGGAAATCGTGGCCTTTTTTCTTGGAAACTACACACATATTTTCCATGGTTGTGGATATTATTCTTCATTTCTATATGGGTTAAATATTAAAATTTAGGGTTAAATATCAATTGGGAAGTTAGTTCTATTTTTCAGACTAATGGATCACAGTGAACAATGTATGAATATGGTGATTGTATATATATGGTGAACTATACATCACAATAGTGGATTTGTATGGTGGCATTCACACTACATTGAGGACATGAAAACAGGTACAATGTGTGAGGTGGATTATATAGCAGACAGCTATGTGCACTTTTACGTTTCTTTCTATTTATTTATTTGAATAAATTTTTAAACTACTTTTTTTCTTAACTAGATTCTTGACTCGAATACGAGGATGAAGAAAACTCTGAAAAACATTTAGACCAAACACCTGCAATTATATTACCAAAAGTAATTAATTTTTTTTACCGAATGCCAAGTCAATATTAAACCTAAACCTAATATCAAATCTAACAATCAATATGACTCGTCACTTAAATATTCAAAATTTATTCAAAATTCTTGACTCGAATATGAAGATTAGAATAACTCTGAAAAAAATTAGACCAAACACCTACAATTATATTACCAAAAGTAATTAATTTATTTTACCGAATGCTAAGTAAAAACTAAACCTAAATTTAATATAAAATCAAAGAATCAATATGACTCATCGCTTAAATATTAAAAATAATTAAAATACAAAATAGATTCATTTAAAATATAATTAAATATATTGAATAAATACATGAGAAAATAATATAATACATTATAAATAAACTAGTCTTGAGGGTTGGCTCAATTGGTTGTTACAACATTTCTTCTATTGTGAGGTCATCGATTCAATTCTCTTTAAACTCCGAGAATGAGGCTTTCGTGATTGAGCAAGTGATCCCCTTTAGGTGGATCTGTAAAAAAAAAAAAAAAATTATAAATGAACCCCTTCATAAATGTCCAAACAAAAGGTCACTATCATTAACAATTGTGTCATGTCCTTTAATAAAAACATGCCATGTTATTAAAATGTGTATTTTTACTAATTATTACAAGAGAATATCATACACCAATTTAATATCTAACTTAATTATAATCTTAAAAATAGATTATTAATGTTATTATAATATATTTATATTTTTCACCCCCACCGTGGGTGCCAATGGAGGACAGTTTCAGTGAAAATATTTCTCTACGAAGAACACGACGCCAGCTAGATCAACATGCGTCATCCCCAACCCTGGCGTACACTGGTATTAATTCACGTAGGTCGCAGGCCAAATCCACTCCATTCAATAAGCACATTGATACCCTTTATATCATGGGAAGCTATCATTATCTGATCAACCCGATTAAGATCAATCCATGGAGGTTTAATATTGTCGTGTGTGGGAATGATTTACCAGGCACCATCCGCATGGAGCTGAGTGAGGAAATTCTATATGTTAAGTAAATTGTGGGTATCACTTCAACCATCCTAGTGATAACGGTCGTTCTCTGTCAATATGACTCAGTACCAACACTAGGCATACTACTTTTCTTTCCCATCTGGAGAATTGGGTTAGTTTTCCACTGATCATGAGGTTCGTGAAGGCGAATAGAATTTATGTGGTCTCCATGGGAGACATACCCGAACATGAGACTATATTTCCATATTCATCATCTTTGGTCGATAAGGGGGGTAATAACATTTTGACAAATTCATTAATTGGCACTCATAACTCTTTGTACATCTCTTGGGCACTCTTGGTTGGTACGTGTATCACTCTTGGGAACTATGTGCATGGTAAAATTGGGTCGTCATCGAGGGAATTCCCTCGCCTAGTTCATTACCTTCCATGCCATGTTAATCGCTCCAAAGTGAATTTCCATAGCTATGTCAGGGGGTGGCAAGTTAGTCCAACTGAGAAGGGGCGTTGCTTGAGGCATAGGTTGATATTGTGGCTCATGTTCGATGCATGCATTTGGGCTCATTTCTTCTGCATGGCCATCAGTCACCGCATGTTTGAGGTCATTGTATGGCCTAGAGCTTTTTTGGGGTCGTGGGATCGTGGCGACATCAAAGCATAGATGGAGTTTTGGGTCAGTGTGATAAAAACGAAGGATATGTGACTGTGTCATGGATTCTTTTCAATTTCGGTGGTGTCATCCCTTTACCGGTGAACAACCCTCGTTCAACTAGTCATGGCTTATGGCCTATGAACGGTCCTCCTTCCTTTGGAAATCTCCTCGGCTTTCTTAATTTTCTCTTTGTCACCTAATACCGAAATTTATTTCTCAGCCTTTTGAAATTTGGTGTTTGGAAATCTTATCTCTGGTCTTGAAATACACTCTGGTAAAATGAATCATATGTAATTTAAAGACTCTAAATTTGTGTTCGCGGGTTCGTTTCCCTGCGGGGAGCACCGACCACCAAGGAATGATGATTGTACTCCATTTTTGAAATAAAATAATGTCAAATTTCATATATATATATATATTTGTAACAAAATTTAACATTATTATCAAATGGATGTTGTTATAAGTTTAATCCACTTATTAATACCACTAGTAAATTCACAAATGAATTTTCTTCAAAGCAATTAGAGACCTTCAAAGTTGAAAGCCACTTACATTTTCAAACACTATCACACCATTGTTCAAAGAAAGAAGGATACATTTTGACAACTTTGGTTCTTACAAAACATTTAGTGTTCGGTCCCTATATTAATAGTGTAGTACCTTATTGTTGTTAGTGTAGCCCCCTTATTGTTATTGTTGTACCCATGTAACCCCCATATTGTTATTTTGTGCCCTTACATTATTATTGTTAGGTCAGCTAGGATTATATTGTGACCCCATGGACTCCTATGTATAGAAAGGAGGTTTTGTCATTTGTATCATCCAAGAATTATTCATTTATGTAATGTAAAGGAGGTTTCCCCCTTTAAGAGGCTTATTTATGAGGTGTTGATCTCTCTTTTCTTCTATTTTTGGACCTGGTTTCATAACATTTGGTATCAGAGATTTGGATTCTAGGGTTTCACTGCTCCAAACAGGTCATCGTGGAAATTTAGCTATAACTTGTTTTCTACAAAGTTTCACAAGCTAAAAAATTTATCAGGTGAAGCTGAAATCCTAAGAAACTTCGTATAAAAAATTCAGATCTTGGTTCGCAATATTTTTGGAGATATGATCTGTGTAAGTTAGGGTTTTTTCAGGCTCCCGAATTTCATCTCAAAGAGGTGACAGTAGGAAAACCATCATAACTCTCTCTATCTGAGCATTGGATTGGGATTCTGTAAAAAGTGGAAAAAAACACCGGACTGTAGTTTCCTATGTATCAATTTCATAGCTGAAGGAGGAAACAGTGAAACGTGGCACATCGTATAAGTTCGCTCTACTGAACTAGTCCATAATTAGGCCATTGTGGGAAATTGGGCATAACTTTGACTTGAAGCATCCAAATCAGGTCAGACCTATGGCATTAGAAAGAAGATTCAGAGGGCTACTACAGGACCAAATTTTAGATATTGAACACCTGAAATCACAGCGATAATTCAGTTTCAATATTGAGCTCCTCAAAAGCAATAAAAAGGTGTGTATTTGTTTTTCAAATTGCATAAGTCTTGTTTGAAAAATCAATTTGAAGTGATTCCAAGGGCATATTGAAGCACATATATCAGTATTTGGTTCTAAAATTCCCCCCAAAAATAATTCAACGCCCATTAAGCCCTCATAATACTCTACTATGACTCATGAAGATGACTAAGTGCAACATGTTATATCAAAATTACAAGAGCAAGTGCACCAAATTTCTCTCTCACAAAGACAAACAAAAAATGAAATGGTAGTTTTGAAAAAAGGTGTGGAAGCTAAGATGGATGGTTTGAAGAAGGGCATGGAAGCTAATATGGGTGGTTTGAATAAATGTGTGGAAGCTAATATGGATGGTTTGAAGAAAGGCATGGAAGCTAAGATCGATGGTATAGAAGAAAAAATGAAATACAACATGGAAGACATGAAGAATGATCTAAAAGCGGACGTGGAAGGTTTGACAAAGTTGATACAAGAAATGTTTCCTAATGGCGAAAAGATAGTAGAGGAAACTCATGATGAGAACAAAATAAATGGTAATCTTGATTTCATAAACTCTAATTTTGA
Organism: Pinus albicaulis; assembly: GCA_034641835.2. Classification (NCBI taxonomy): domain Eukaryota; kingdom Viridiplantae; phylum Streptophyta; class Pinopsida; order Pinales; family Pinaceae; genus Pinus; species Pinus albicaulis. The sequence continues at coordinate 553,017,933 of CM076577.1, read as the reverse complement.
ATTGAAGACCCACCATATTCCAAAGATCGATATGAGGAAGTTTGATGGCAAGGATCCCGTAACATGGATACTACAGATGGAGAAATATTTTGATGTTAATAATGTGAAAAACACACAAAAGGTACGCATTGCAACTTTATATTTAGAACAAAATACATTTGTATGGTATTGATGGCTTTTCTTCCGTAAAAAAATTGTCACTTGGTCAATTTTTACGGAGGAAATGATAGCACATTATGAGGATACAAAGAGCAACACCTTCTTTAGCTAATTGGTAAATCTAAAACAAAAGGGTTCAGTGGTGGAGCACATTTAGCACTTCCAAAAATTGAATATAAGGGTAAATAATATTCCATAGGAACATAAGATTGATGTCTTCAAAGGGAATTTAAAGGATAACATCTAACGTGAGGTTTGCGATTGGGAACCTGATTCATTAGAGAAGGCATTTAGGTTGGCAAGAAAAATTGAATGTAATATTTTGGCGACGAGGAAGCCTACCACTCACATCTATAAATATGGAAGTGTTGCTACTCCTAGACTTCCACAACCTATAATTTTGACACCACAACAATTGGAAGAAAAAAGAGCAAAAGGGCTTTGCTACAGTTGTGATAGAAAGTACACTAAAGGCCATAAGTGTGCTGAGAAGAAATTATTTTACATAGATTGTGAAGTCGAGGAAGAAAATGAACAAAAAACTTCAAAAGAAGAGGATATACACCAGGAACCAACCCTAGATAAAGAATAAATGAGTCTAACCATATCGTGTAATGCATTGGCAGGAATTACCACTCCTCAAACTCTCAAGATAGAAGGACATATCAAGAAGAAAAAGGTAATAGTGTTGATTAATTCGGGTAGTATCCATAATTTTATTCATTGTATACAAACATGAATTTAATTAAGCCTTATATACCTAGCAATTCTAATGTCAATATCTGGTTGCAAATGGAGGAAATATAAATTTCTCTGGAAAATGCCATAATATCAAGCTAACCATGGGGGAATATGTATTGAATATTCCAATGCTTTCCATTCCTGTGGGAGGTGCTGATGTTGTACTAGGAGTACAATGGTTATAATCTTTGGGGATGGTAGATTTTAATTTTCAAGAACTTTTCTTGACATTTTTTTTAGAAGGAAAGGAATTTGAATTACAGGGTATCGTAGGGAAGCCGAGAAAGATAATAATCTCTAATGTCATGACAAAGCTTATGAAGAAAGAAGAACGAGGCGTAATTACACAATTATGCTCACTAGAAGTTCCAACATCAAATCATCTATTTCTGCAGATCTCCAAAAAGTCTTGGAAAATCATTCCAAGGTGTTTGAAACTCCCAAAGGACTCCTACTTATTCGTGATCATGATCATGCTATTCATTTGATTCCAAGAAGTGTTCCCCCAAACATCAGGCCTTATAGATATCCTTATGTACAAAAGAGTGAAATTGAACGTATGATTGCAGAAATGTTAGAGGCTAGTATAATTCAACCTAGTCAAAGTTATTTCTCTGCTCCAGTAGTATTGGTGCACAAGAAGGATGGATCATCGTGCATGTGTCCGGATTATAGGGAGCTCAATAAGCTCACCATTAAAGATAAATTTCCCATTCCTATGATTGATGAATTATTGGATGAATTACATGGATAATTAATTACTGCTAATTTGGATTCTCAGTCCATGATATCATCTAATTAGAATGAAGATCGTATTATTCCTAGGCAGTTATATTTCTAACCATGAGGGTCATGTATTTTTGTCTACTCAATGCTCCTTCTAAATTTAAAGGGTTGATGAATTCCCTTTTCAAACCCTTCCTTAGAAAATTTTTGTTAGTATTTTTTGATAATATACTAATCTACAACAGGTATTTGAAGGATCATATTCAAAATGTTGATAGGGTGCTCAAACTATTGGAGGAGAAACAATTATATGCAAAAAACTCCAAATTTCTCTTTGGAGTACAAGAGGTGGGATATCAGGGTCATATTGTATCTCACGAGGGTGTTAAGGTAGACCCTAAAAAAATTAAAACCATTAAGGAATGGAAAGTCCCCACAACCATAAAGCAGTTGTGTGGATTTCTCGGATTAACAGGGTATTATCATAAGTTTGTTAAGAATTATGGGAGAATAGTAGCACCTCTAACAACATTATTAAAGAAAGATGCATTTTCATGACTCGAAGGAAATTAAGGTTTTTAGCATTCTAAAGAGGAAATGTTCCTAGCACCAAATTTTAGCTACTTTGCCTCACAAAAACCTTTATTGTGGAATGTGATGCCTTAGGAAATGTAATTGGAAAGGCTTTTAATGCAAGAAGGAAGACTCCATTTTCTAAAGTCATTCAATCAAGGAAATTGTTTACAAAAAAGCTATTTATGAGAAGGAAATGTTGAAAATCCTACATTCACTAAAGAAATGGTGACCTTCTTGTTGTAGCTCCTACAAACACCCTCCAAAAATACATAAAATCATAACACACAGTTCAAAAAAAATTTGGAGCCCCCTTTGAAACTAAAGAAGGAAAAAAGCCAAGTAAAGTTTTAAAGGCAAGTCGCTAAGTCGCATATCCATTATTTGCGACCTATGCGACCTATCATTTCTGCGACCTAAGGTCGCACGGGTCGTGTAAGAGTCGGAAGCTGGCAATTTGCGATAACCCCAGAACAACGACCTTGGGAGTCGCAAGATCGCAAAGATCGCAGTGAGTTTTAAAAGGAAAGCTTGCGACACGGCGGCCTTGCGACCCCGGCGAGCATAAGGTCGCAAGGTGGGTACATAAGCCACAGCTGGGCCGCATTAAACGTCCGCACGTGCGACCTTTTTATATAAGGTCGGGTCGCTAGGTCGCATTTGTGACTCTCAGCGAAAACCGCGGAATTGCTCTGACAGGTTGACTGGCGCGTTTTCTTCCGGGTAAGTTGCCTTTTTCCTCCCTATGTTTTCTGCATTAACATTTCTTGCCATTTTTGAGCCTCCCCACGGTCTTATTTATTTACTAAGAAGGATGGGGGTTTTTCTTTGGATTGTTGCCGTCATTGTGTTTCCCTCAAAACCCCAAGGTCGCCCGCCCCTTGCCTAAATCCTCATGGCTATGCCTTATGGTAAATTCTGGACCTTTCAGACCGTAGTTTTTTCCCATTAGTAAACACTTAGCCGCAAGGTCGCGCGCGCGCAAAACGCAAATGCGACCTGCGACCTAGCGACCAGGTCGCAAGGTCGCAGGGTCGCAAAAGTCCCACTCAGCGACTCTGCGACCTAGTCGCAAGGTCGCATAGGTCGTGGGGTCGCAAAAATCCCACTCAGCAACTCTGCGACCCTGCGACCTAGTCGCAAGGTCGCAGAGGTCGCGGGTGAGTCCTTTTGTGGAGCGGCGACCCAGCGACTCCCAGAAAACAGTAAATTATCTTTGCATGTTCAGACTCTATTTAGCCATTATCATCATGTCTTTCTTATCCTGTGATTCTGTTCTAAATGCCGCAGGTGAATTCAGAGCAGACACAGTACCGGTCCCCTCCGACTCGAGCAATATGGCACCCCGGGTATCCCGAAGGAGAAGCAGGCAGGTGGTGGAGGAAGAATCAGACGCAGACATACAAATATCTCCGCCGCCAATATACAGAGACACCCTTTGCACCTTCGCAAAAGAGGATAGCCTCAGGTGGTATGAGGTATACCATGAATTTGCCATGACAGCAGAGGAGTTACCAGAAGATCTCCCGGACCGTGAAATATATCTGAAAGTCAAAAGGTCCAGACTGCACCTGGCTGGGCCTCATCCTGCCATCTTTCCATGCCCTGAAATGCTGGACTGGATCATACAGAAGACGGATCCGAAAAGCTTCGCAATCCAAGATAGTGCAGGGAAAGCTTTCGTAACATTGGAAAGTTCAAGAGCACAGGTCTACTACTCCCTACCCAAAGCAGAGGTAAACTTCACCCCAAGATGGTTCGCTACAAATGAAGTGTCGATGGTTGACACGATCAGAAGATGGTGGGCAGAACCAGACAAATTTAAGATCAAAAAGGACCAGGAGTACTCGGTAGCCGGTCTGAGGAAAGTCTATAAGCTAGTGGCCGCCATGCTGTGCAGGATATACGGACGTTCGGACGCCACCACCTTCAATGGAACATGGGCAACCATCATAGAACACGTAACAGTCCACGGCACTCGATTCAATTGGGCGGGAATATTAATGGGCTCCATGCACACAAACTTGGCTTCAGCTTTAGCCACAGATGAGGGAGCGCCATCAGAATTCTACATGGCTTCGTATCTATTAGATGCTGTCTGTGCCCAGATGCATGTTGAGGGATGGCCACATAATTGGGACCCCGAACAGACCCAGGCAATACACTTGCAGACCAGGGTATTCTGGGAATCTAGGTACAAGTCGGACATCGAGCAAATCTCTCACATATTCATGCCGCCCTCTACGGGAAACTATTTGGTCAAGATGCCCCCTGCATGTCTTGGCGAGCGATGGAAACACTAGGTCAGGTGGCACACTGGTTCCCATTCGCTGAATTCACAATCATCCGAGTATTTGGCTCGTTTAAAGCACCACACGCTCTACCTAAGTTTGTTACCGACAAGGTGCTCATACAGGAGGTGTGTTTCCAGATGACCTTGGGCTTCTCTAACGTCCTTACCAAAGGGAAGAAGAAACCTTGGCCTGATCTACCTCTCACCATTGGCGCCTATACGGTCAAAGACTCCAGAGAAGTAGCGCGTGAAGGGGAAGAGGTGAAAAGCTATCACTTCAGAAATCTGGACTCCCGAACTTACGATCCAGTCAGGATAGTCCCTGAACATTGTAAAAGGGCCAATTTCAGATGGAGTTATCAGCATGTCGAGCGCTCGGATGAGGACGAGAGAAGAAATTGGTATAACGCAAACCGACATCTCGCGCCAGGAATCGACTCTGATCGAGAAGGAGAAGAGCATCAGAATTTAGGAGAAAGGAGCCAGAAGCTTGGAGGCTCTTCCTCCTCCAAAGATAAAAGAACACAGACCGGTACGGGACCTGACACCGCAGATCAGCAAAGAGAAGCAGAAGCCCAAGCCAAACTGGAAGAGGATAAAAAGAAGAAGGAAGATGAAGAGAAATGCAAGAAAGACGCCAGGACAGAACGAAAAAAGAAAAAAGAGGAAGAGAAAGAAAGATAGGAAAAGGAGGCACAGGCTGCGGCAGAAAAGGCACTGAAAGAAGAACTCGATAAAGTCGATCGTCAGAAAAAGGCAGAACAGGCCGCCGCGGCAGAGAGAAAGAGGAAAGAGGAAAAGGAGGCAGAGGCAGAGGCAGAACACCGGAAGAAAGAAGAACATGACAAGGCGGAAGCAGAGCGCCGGCAAAAGGAGAAAGAAAAGGGTCAAACGCAGGATGTAGAGGACGAGCTAATAGATGACATTGATCTATCTCCCCTGGATATCCCTGCAGGTGGCGCGGGAAGTACCCTCAGTGTTGATGACTTTCCGGGGGAGCAAGAAGAAGAAGTCTTCGACTTGACCAGATTGACCTTTGACCAATTCGCTTTCAAGATACGGCAAGAGAAGAGGAAATCCTTAACGCCAGGCTACCCCGCCATCTCTACGGTCTCCACCGGAAAGGACATAGTCCCAGACACAAGGACGAATCCAGTTATGATAGCGTCAGCAGGCACTGCTTTTGCCGCAGCCACAGAGGAAAATGTCATGAGGATGAGCAGAGAAATTATTTCTTTACAGAACCGGCTAAAAGCGGCAGAGCAGGAGAAATCAAGGCTAGAAAATGAGATGCTCCAGCTCCAGGGTAGGCCCGCTCAAGTGAATGAGGTCCCACTGGCGGTCAAGAAGGAATGTGATGTGTTGGAGATGACAATGAGGCAAGTATACCAGGAAATGTTCACCCTGAAACAAACAATGGCCCCATTGGCAGAGGCACGGGAAGAAACCAAGCAGAAACACGAACAACTCAAGGAAGCCTCGACAGCCTTGGACAAAATGATGAATTGGACAGCCCAGGATCAGCAAGCTCCCGAACACGTGCCTCGAAAGGATTGGATTCATACGCAAGAGGACAAAGTGAAAATTCGGATGAGTATGCAATCCAAAGACAAGCTGTCCAAAGATCTGGACAAAGTAGTGTCTGCGTATAATCACCTAATCAGTGGTATCGACTCCATGAACGCTCTTCATCACATTCCATCATTAGGGGCACTAAATGAAACTAAAGGCTGGGAGCAGGTAGAGCAGGAAATTCAGTCTTTTCTGCAGCCCGTAAGACAAGCTGCTGCCGAACCGGAATTCGAGGCATCACAAGAGAACTTGAACCGGTTGCTTGTCACTCCAGTGCAAATCTACACCAAGCTTGCTTCTCTCTCGATGCTGATCTCCCAGAAGAAGGAGACTCTGGTGCCGAATGCTCTAGAATGTATGCATCGGATAAAAGAGGAAAGCCCTCTTGTCGCTCCTATAACGGCGGATTACCAGACTTGGAAATACTTCATCAAAGGCAAGAAAGTCGACGCTCCAGAAACCTCAATTGCGCGACCACCTTCATAATTTCAAACGCTGGGTCGCAGGCCGCATTCGCGACCAGGTCGCAGGTCGCAATTTTGGCAAACAGGAAGTTGAACCGTCAGGAAGTTGAACCGTCGGAAGGCCATAAGTGCGTCTGTTGAATCTATAAATACCCCTGTGGGGAGCATTGTAAACGGCTGCTCTTTTTTTGGACTGAAAGGCATTATTGCATTGTAACTGAGGAATCATACTCTTGATATATGAAATATAATACTTGTTAAAACCCCTTTGATTGGATGATGTGTTCAGCTGTGACAACATTGTGTGTATTCTACGTGCAGTTTCAGAATATCTTATGATTAATGAATCTGTGTTATCATAGTGTCATTTATGCACCATAGCTATCTGTGATTGTGTTGATGATGCTCTAGTTTATTATTTACTTCGTGATGAATGTTAATGAACTGTTTTATTAGCATTTCGTTATATCTTTCGGAAAGTTAAGGGATATTCTCTCCATTAAGAACTGTTTCTTTGGTGGTCAGATTATCCTGCATGCATACCTCATAGATGTGTTGCTAACGACACTTCCTGAGTGTATGCATTCTGTTTATCACCTTGCTACGCACAGTGTCATATATTGGTTTTATACATCAGTCATGTGTTATGTATCGTGTGAATGAGTGTATGTTTGCAGTTATAATCAGGTTGCTCAAAACCGAAGAGACAGTCATTTAAGTGGTAGCCGGACCCACACCTCGGACGGGATCCCTACTCCAAACGGTTCAAAGTCTAATTGGGACTTTCTACCGGGGAGATCCCCTACTGTTGGCCGGACATATTTTCCCGTTAACAGATTTGGCGCTAGAAGGAGGGCCATGGCATCCTCCCAGCATACAACAGACATTCCATCCCAAACTCCCCGCCGGGAGGTCATAAATAACGAAGTTGCCCTTCCCCCTTTAGAAGATATTCCAACGGTGGAAGCCCGATACTTCGAAATCACTAACGAACAGCTGAGAGCCTTGCGCCCAGTTGCTCGTAATCTCATCAGGGATTTACGGTATACCCCTATCATGGAATTCCTGGCCCACACTAGGACCCCTGCCGATAACATCACTCGCAATGGCGTGCTAGTCCGTACCGTACCTAAACTTGTTAATACCATGATTGAGGACCTCGCACGGGCTGTCCAGGAAAATGACCCCGTTACCCACGATAGTGAAGGTTTCCCTGATACTGAACCTTTCCCTGAACCACAGCCTGACTCACATCAGTGGACCAACAACCAAGTATATTCCCCACGAGAAGGAGAAGGGGAGAGAAGAAACGAAAGAGAAGGTAATACAGCCCGAAGGAATGCAGAAGAAGTCAATAGGCCTCGAAGAAATGAGGGTGGAGTCAACAGGGGTCAAGGTCGTGGTGGTAGAGGGAATATCATTCACGACCTTAGACACCACGCCAACCATAATCACCACCAAAACCAAAACAGACCCCCCCCTCACAACTGGGAGCTACTTAGAAACGTGAATAACCGTGAAAGACACAGAGATGAACACTCTCGTCGTCATGAAGGAACCTCGGTGTCAGGGACGGGAAGTGAGTCTGAAGCAGAAACCCGAAACCATCAACGCCCCAGGAGGGTGCAACCTCTAGCCTGGATGGCTCAATCCCCTTTGGCCCTTTTAGGTCCTCTCCATGATATGCCCAGACACCCAGAGAAGCATCTTCCTAAGTTCGATCCAGAGAAAGGCACATCGGCAGAAGACCATATTAGTAGTTTTTATCTGTCTCTACAAATTATGAGAGTTCAGTCCGATGACGTTGCGTGTAGACTTTTCCCACACACTCTTGTAAGCCAGGCTGCCTCCTGGTACCGCTCCCTACCCAGTGCGTCTATTGCTTCGTGGGACCAGTTCCGTCGTGTGTTCCTGCAAAAGTTTGCGGAAGATAAAACACCCTCTATGCTCCTCACCGAACTAAGCACCATCAAGTGTCATAGAAAAGAGAAAGTTAAAGACTTTAACCAACGTTTCGCAACCATATTGCAAAAATTCCCTCCAAACTTAGCGTTAGACGATTCCATCACCATCGACTACTATACCAAAGCCCTCCCTAGGGATATTGCAGTCTTCGTCAATCGCGAGGCCCGCGCTACTCTTACAGCAAATTACGCGGCTGCTCTCGCAGTAGAAAAAGACATGTTGTCAATAGGTGTCATGGATCATGACGGAAAGGATGATCACAAGTCAACCACTAAAAAGGGTCAGTCTTCCACCCCAAATAGGGAGAGAGAAACTTTCGATTTCGAAAGTATGGCCAAGACCCTCAAACTGCTAACGAATGAGGTCTCTGACTTAAAGAGAAAAGGCGTTGAAACCTCAAATACAAATAAACCTCCCAAACCTTTTTTCAAGAAAAACAATCCCAACACCAGTAGGCCTCCGTCAAACACCAGTGCCGCTCTCAACGTGGAGGAAATAGGGAAGGACAATTTTTGTTCTTTTCACCAAGCTGCCCATTCTGAAAAGACGTGCCCGCAATGGATCGGCAGCATGACCGCAGTGGTCAACCAGCTCCTGGATGATCAAACTCCGGGAAGCCTGACAGAGGATGAAGTTTCTGATCAAGACGAAGTTTCGCTCCTAGATGGGGAATCGGGAGCCTCTGTCTTAACTTTCGATGTAATCCGCGGGGGGGAGAGTCTCGCTCCCATTGATATTAACATGGCAGGAAGTCCCAAGGCTCAGCCCACTCGAAACTATAGTCTTAGAAGCAAAGGAGCTATTCCCGAACAATCATATGAAGACAAGAAAAGGGATTTCCTGAGAAAAATTCTCCCCCCTAGCAACGAAGGACCAACTACGCCGGACAAGCCTACCAATAGTAACGGCAAAGCAAGTCAAAAGACCAAACTCCCAGTGGAACCATCGAAAACCACTACCGAACCTAGTCCCCAAACTGATACTAGCTACAACATAGTGGAGGACATGAAAAAGACCAGGGCTAATATCTCACTCTACGAGTTGGCCCGCATCACGAACCAAAAGGAGCTTATCCTAAAAGCTTTCGCCAACAACCAAAATACGAAGACCGTTAGCAACACATCTGCACAAACCAGTCCAGATTTCCAATCTATAGTAAATGCGGTAAACACGAACTCGAGAAGGTCCACCCCTCCATTTCTCTTATCTTTCGAGATGTTCAATTTCAACGTTCACAATTGCCTCGTTGACTCTGGTGCTTCCACAAATGTCATGCCTTTATCTGTGTGCAAGAAACTCAACATCCTCCCAGAGAAAACTGACGCAAAAATCATTCAACTGGACAGATCACAAGTACCGGCAGTCGGAGAGTTAAACAATGTCATCATCCGCCTCTCATCCGACTCGAGGGTTCATCAATGTATTGATATTGTGGTTGTCGACATCCCAGAAGCCTATGGTGTACTGCTTAGTAGAGACTGGTCTAGCAAATTGCAAGGATACTTCGCCACAGATTGGTCTCACTTATGGCTACCATAGAAAGGGAGGAACAACCAAATCAGAGTTGAAAGCGAACCATACATGAAGCACACTGTAACTAATTTGGATGCCACAAATGAACCCATCAGCTTCGCCCAAGAAGAACTTGGTATGTGTTTTCTTGATTCAGTTTTTGGATGTTACCAACCTCCCCAGTCTGCAGTAGGCCCCGAGGTCCTTTCTGAAATGACACTCGTCGCAGAGGAACAAGCTCAAACTATATCACACCAACCCAAAATTCCTCCGTAAGACACTGCCCCCAAGGACCCGGAAAATGATATATGGACATTGTATTACGACGGTTCCAAGAATCTCGATGGTTCTGGTGCCGGCTGCGTTTTGCTTGATCCACATAAGAAAAAATTCCTAGTCTCTTGTCGACTCGAGTTCCAATGCACTAACAACACTGTCGAGTATGAAGCTCTGATCCTCGGGCTTAAGAAGGCGTTGGATTTGAAAGTGAAATGCTTACGGGTTATTGGTGACTCCGAGATTATCACTCGGCAGGTACGCAACACTATTCACTGTTTGTCTCCACATTTGAAGGCGTACCAGAAAGAGGTATGGCGATTAATTTCTTCCTTTGATGCTTTTGGAATTAAGTCTGTTCTAAGAATGCATAACGCAGCAGCAGACACTCTAGCTAATGCTTCCGCCAGGTTTACCCCTTTGAGGGACGGGTTTTCTATTGAAGTTATGTATAGACCATCCGTGCCAGACAACATCACTAATCTGCGTGTTTTTGATGATGATCAACAGGTGCTGGAATTTATGTGCAACTCGGAAATATTCAAAGACGCTGCTATAGATGAAAATGAGCACGACCAGGCTATGCAAAAGGAGTACGAGCAGGTTAAGGGAAACCCCATGCCTAAAGGGGTGGTATCACTGGAAAAGCTGTTTGATCTGCAAAACCATTTCCGTGGGCCCCCAAATGCAAAAGTGCAGAGCTCGATCTTGGCTCATCGACAAGTGAACTTGGGATCGGAAGATAATCCTAAATTCATCAACCTGGGGAAAGACTGCACCCCCCAAGAGGCCCAAGATTTCACTCAATTATTTCGCAAGTATCGCGACGTATTCGCTTGGACCTATGAGGACTTACGCACATACGATACGCGAATTATACAACATGTGATACCAATTAAAGAAAATTTAAAACCATTGCAACAGAAACTTAGGAAAGTACACCCTACAATGGAGCCGCTAATTCTAAAAGAACTCAAAAAACTTTTAGACGCCCGCATTATCTTCAAAGTCCGCCATTCCACATGGGTGTCCAATTTAGTGCCGGTACGGAAAAAGTCGGGTGAGATTCGATTATGTGTAGATTTCCAGAACTTGAACCGGGCCTCAAGTAAAGATAATTACCCAGTGCCCCCTATGGAGCAGATACAAGGCAGTCCTACCAGATTTGCTGACTAGCCCGGCTACAACTGGCATCGTAATACCGGTTAAAGACTACCTTCCGGACTAAATGGGGAACTTCTCAGACACCACGAGGCCTTTGGGTTAATCATGATAAATTTTCCCAGATGAGAGGCAGTGAACCATAGCCATGGTAGTTTATTTGATGATGCATTTTGTCAAGATCGGGACTACTGGTGCCACCCAAGCAGTTTTCAAAGATAAAACACGGATCTGCCACTCCTGTGAAACAGCGCTTATATGGAACTGAACAGAACACACTTGCCAGTGCACTGCTGATCTGAATGCAAATATTTCCAACCCTCTCGCCATGACCTTTCTGGGGGCACCCACTGAAGGAACGTAGATATTCTACCACAGCCATAGGCACTGACAGGAAGAAACATTTTCAAAATGAATGAACTAAAGAAAGCTGACCGCATCATATTAGTCAAGCGCCTTTCTCTCCAGAGCCCACGGCAATAGATCACCGTACATCGCCCCCGTGATTCATCCCTGGCAGCCATGCTCACACAAAAGGACAGAAATAATGACGAGCGTCCCATTTCGTTTATGAGCACTGGCCTACAGGGAGCCGAATTAAATTATCCTGAAATCGAGAAACAGGCTTATGCGGTGTACAAAGCAGTTAAGCATTTCAGACCATACATCTTGAAGAACCATGTCACAGTTTACGTTCCCCATCCAGCTGTTCGATCACTATTCATGCAGCAACAGTTGGGCGAGAGGAGAGGGAACTGGGTTGCGTGTATGCAAGAGTACGACTTAGAGTTTAAGCCGGCACGCACGGTTAAAGGACAAGGTTTATGCCAAATGGCTGCGGAGGCCGCAGGTTCCCAAAAAAGTGAAGAAGATAATTGGGAGCAAGAGATTGACATGTACCAAACTGACGTCATGCCCCAGGAAAGGAACCCGTCTTGGTACTCGGATATCTCAGGATATTTGGCGCACGGGGTATTGGAATCAAATCTAGATGCCAGGCAGAAACGTGCAATCAGACTCAAAGCTGCGTCCTACCGGTTAATCCAAGGGAAACTCTTCAAGAAACATTCAAACGGAGTAATGTTGCGCTGCCTAGAACAGGATGAAGCTCAAAAGGTCTTAACCGAGCTGCACGATGGACCAGCGGGAGGTCATTTCGCCGGGGATACCACTGCTCATAAAATTATGCGTGTAGGTTATTATTGGCCAACCCTGTTCAGAGATGCTCACGCGTATGTTCGGAAATGCATTCAATGCCAGAAATTTGCAAGCCGAGAAGCGTGTCCGGCTGCTCCGTTGTTGTCAGTAGCAGTAGAAGAACCTTTTCAACAATGGGGTTTGGACGTCATTGGTGAGATTCTACCCCACTCTTCTAAGCAACACAGGTACATTCTGACGGCCACTGATTACTTCACCAGGTGGGTTGAAGCGGTACCATTACGCCAAGTCAACGATCAGGAGGTAATGCAATTTGTCACTCACTCCATCATTACCAGGTTTGGCGTTCCAACTTCCTTAGTGTTTGATAACGCAACGTATTTTTCATCTTTTAAATTATATGATTTTGCATTAGAAAATGGCATTGTTCTCAAACACTCCGCAAAGTACTATCCCCAAGGAAATGGTCTAGCAGAATCAAAAAATAAAAATCTGATCCGCATCGTCAAAAAGACCCTTCTGTCTCACCAACGAAACTGGCATAACGCTCTCCAAAACGCACTTTGGGCTGATCGCGTCACCCCTAAGTCATCAATAGGCACCTCACCATATTTTCTCGTGTATGGGAAAGAAGTCGTCCTCCCGCCCAATTTGTCTCTCCCCGCTCTACAGTTGTCTCAAGAGTGCCACGGTACCCCTTGTCCCGCCTTGCAAATCCGCATTGACACCCTGCTGAAACTAGAAGAGGAAAGGCAGAAAACCCGGGAGAAATTCGCCATCCACCAGAGTCGGATCAAAAAATGGTTCGATAAAAAGTCTGCAGGAGATACAAAATTTGAAGTAGGAGATCTTGTCCTAAAGTGGGATAAGGCGCACGAAGAGAAAGGAAAACATGCAAAATTTCAAGCACTATGGATAGGTCCCTTTCAGGTTAAAGAAAAGATAGGTTCCCATACTTTCCGATTGCAAACTTTGGAATGAAAAGTCGAGGTCCTCCCGGTAAACGGGCATGACCTCAAACACTATTTTACTTGAATAGCCCTCAAAGGGCTGTTCTCCCCCTGTATCATAGAAGCCGTTTTTCTTTTGTTGCTAAAAAAAAAAAAAAAAAAAGCTCTTTCCCTAACTCTTCAAAGAAAACCTTGTCTAAGCTGCCCGCAACCAGATCACTCCTTGAAGAGGTTCTATGCTAATGAAAGGCCCTTCCTGCAAAGCACGGGGCAGTCGAAACTCGCTTGTAATGGGCACCTAAGGATAATACACGGTCTTACCAGAGTCTTCAAGCATAAGGAACCACCTAGCAGCTTAAAGGGTGCAGGTAGAAAAAGGTCTTGCGTAGACGCAACCGGATCGTGAGGGAACAGGGCTAACTCAAGAGAATTGCAGGTCATCCAGGAAAAACCCGAGTCCTCATATGAGACCAGGGGCAACCTCTCTGCAAGCAAAATAAGTCGGGATCCCTCAACCGCCCAGGCAAAATATTGCCCATCTAAATAAGTGCCACAGGCACATTCTCAAATAAGTGCAATCGCACACGAATAAAGGGTAAAGGTTTGAGAAAGGCTTCCTGCGTAGAGAGGTGTTGTAACGACTCCGCCGGGGTACTGACCAGGCTCGCTGGCAGCGGAGCAACGTTCACGACTCCTTAGGCAGTGACTCCGCCGGAGCCGAGAGGTTCGCTGGCAGCGGAGCGACACCATGAGGACGAAATAATTGTACCGGACCCTGCAGTTGTCCAAGGTTTCCCCAACCCTCTCGATCCCGGAGCATGAGGAATTAAAATTCGGTTGATCTGCACCCAACAAGCCAAAAGGAGCAGGTGACTACGCAGGGTGGCAAAGGAAGGAAAGTGTAAACTCTGAGGTAAAAAGAACAAGCAAGTACTAGATCCCCTCCCTCCTCCCTCATTGACCCTTCATCAGCAGAGACTCTGAATTCATCCAGTGAATCGCCATTTGTTGTAGCTCCTACAACACCCTCCAAAAAATACATAAAATCATAACACACACTTCAAAAAATTTTGGAGCCCCCCTTAAAACTAAAAGGAAAAGAGACCAAGTAAAGTTCTAAAGGCAAGTCGCTAAGTCGCATATGCATTATTTGTGACCCAGGCGACCTATGCGACCCTGCGACCCTAAGGTCGCACAGGTCGCACAGGTCGCAAGAGTCAGAATTTCAACAATTTGCGACCTTGCGACCTAGCGACCTTGGGGTCGCAAGGTCGCAAGGTCGCGAAGTGAAGTTTTAAAGACATTTGCGACCCAGCGACCTTCCGACCCAGCGACCTGTAGGTCGCAAGGTCGCAAGGTCGCAAACTTTTAACTTGCGACCGCATTAAACGCCCGCACGTGCGACCTTTTTATATAAGGTCGGGTCGCTAGGTCGCATTTGTGACTCTCAGCGAAAACCGCGGAATTGCTCTGACAGGTTGACTGGCGCGTTTTCTTCCGGGTAAGTTGCCTTTTTCCTCCCTATGTTTCCTGCATAAACATTTCTTGCCATTTTTGAGCCTCCCCACGGTCTTATTTATTTACTAAGAAGGATGGGGGTTTTTCTTTGGATTGTTGCCGCCATTGTGTTTCCCTCAAAACCCCAAGGTCGCCCGCCCCTTGCCTAAATCCTCATGGCTATGCCTTATGGTAAATTCTGGACCTTTCAGACCGCAGTTTTTTCCCATTAGTAAACACTTAGCCGCAAGGTTGCGCGCGCGCAAAACGCAAATGCGACCTACGACCTAGCGACCAAGTCGCAAGGTCGCAAAAGTCCCACTCAGCGACTCTGCGACCTTGCGACCTAGTCGCAAGGTCGCAGAGGTCGCGGGGTCGCAAAAATCCCACTCAACGACTCTGCGACCCTGCGACCTAGTCGCAAGGTCGCAGAGGTCGCGGGTGAGTCCTTTTGTGGAGCGGCGACCCAACGACTCCCAGAAAACAGTAAATTATCTTTGCATGTTCAGACTCTATTTAGCCATTATCATCATGTCTTTCTTATCCTGTGATTCTGTTCTAAATGCAGTAGGTGAATTCAGAGCAGACACAGTACCGGTCCCCTCCGACTCGAGCAATATGGCACCTCGGGTATCCCGAAGGAGAAGCAGGCAGGTGGTGGAGGAAGAATCAGACGCAGACATACAAATATCTCCGCCGCCAATATACAGAGACACCCTTTGCACCTTCGCAAAGGAGGATAGCCTTAGGTGGTATGAAGTATACCGTGAGTTCGCCATGCTAGAAGAAGATTTCCCAGAAGATCTCCCGGACCGTGAAATATACCTGAAAGTCAAAAGGTCCAAATTGCACCTAGCTGGGTCGCATCCTGCCATCTTTCCGTGCCCAGAGATGTTGGACTTGATCATACAGAAGACGGATCCGAAAAGCTTCGCAATCCGAGATAGTGCAGGGAAAGCTTTCGCAACATTGGAAAGTTCAAGAGCACAGGTCTACTACTCGCTACCCAAAGCAGAGGTGAACTTCACCCCAAGATGGTTTTCTGCAAATGAAGTGCCGATGGTTGACACGATCAGAAGATGGTGGGCAGAACCAGACAAATTTAAGATCAAAAAGGACCAGGAGTACTCGGTGGCCAGTCTGAGGAAGGTCTATAAGCTAGTGGCCGCCATGCTGTGCAGGATATACGGGCGTTCGGACGCCACCACCTTCAACGGAACATGGGCGACCATCATAGAACACGTAACAGTCCACGGCACTCGGTTCAATTGGGCAGGAATATTAATGGGCTCCATGCACACAAATTTGGCCTCAGCTTTAGCCCCAGATGAGGGAGCGCCATCAGAATTCTACATGGCTTCATATCTATTAGATGCTGTCTGTGCCCAGATGCATGTCGAGGGATGGCCACATAACTGGGACCCCGAACAGACCCAGGCAATACACTTGCAGACCGGGGTATTCTGGGAATCTAGGTACAAGTCGGACATCGAGAAAATCTCTCACATATTCATGCCCGCCCTCTACGGGAAACTATTTGGTCAAGATGCCCCCTGCATGTCTTGGCGAGCGATGGAAACACTAGGTCAGGTGGCACACTGGTTCCCATTCGCTGAATTCACAATCATCCGAGTATTTGGCTCGTTTAAAGCACCACACGCTCTACCTAAGTTTTTTTACCGACAAGGTGCTCATTCAAGAGGTATGTTTTCAGATGACCTTGGGTTTCTCTAACGTCCTTGCCAAAGGGAAGAAGAAACCTTGGCCTGCTCTACCTCTCACCATTGGTTCCTATACGGTCAAAGACTCCAGAGAAGTAGCGCGTGAAGGGGAAGAGGTGAAAAGCTATCACTTCAGAAATCTGGACCGCCGAAATTACGATCCAGTCAGGATAGTTCCCGAACATTGTAAAAGGGCCAATTTCAGATGGAGTTATCAACACGTCGAGTGCCCGGATGAGGATGAGAGAAGAAATTGGTATAACGCAAATCGGCATCTCGCACCAGGAATCGACCCTGACCGAGAAGGAGCAGAGTATCAGAACATTGGAGGTTCTTCCTCCTCCAAAGATAAAAGAACACAGACCGGTGCAGGACCTGACACCGCAGATCAGCAAAGGGAAGCAGAAGCCCAGGCCAAACTGGAAGAAGAAAAGAAGAGGAAGGAAGATGAAGAGAAACGAAAGAAAGACGCCAGAACAGAACGGAAAAGGAAGAAAGAGGAGGAGAAAGAAAGACAGGAAAAGGAGGCACAAGCGGCAGCAGAACGGGCACTGAAAGAAGAGCTCGATAAAGTCGATCATCGTGTGCTATGTAACAAGCTGCCATAAAGAAGAGGAAACAGAAAAGGGAAGAAGAGGGCAAGAGGCAGACGTACCGCAAGAAGGAAGAGCATGACATGCGAAGCAGAGCGCCAAGAAAAGGAGACAGAAAAGGGTCAACGCAGATTTAGAAGACGAACTAATAGATGACATTGATCTATCTCCCGAATATCCCCGCAGTGGCGCCAAAGCAACCTCAATGTCGATGACTCCTCTGGGGAGCAAGAAGAAGAAGTCTTCGACTTGACCAGATTAACCTTGACCAATTCTCTTCAAGATACAAGAGAAGAGGAAATCCTGACGCCGTGCCATCCCCGCTTTCATCTCCCCCACAAGCCTCCACCTAGCGACATTGGTCCCAGACACAAGGACAAATCCGAAGCATGATAGCTGCCAGGCACCACTTTTCGGCCACAGCCCATGTAATAGGGCAATGTCACGAGGATGAGCAGAGAGATTATTTCTTTACAGAACCGGCTAAAAGCGGCAGAGCAGGAGAAATCAAGGCTAGAAAATGAGATGCTCCAGCTCCAGGGTAGGCCCGCTCAAGTGAATGAGGTCCCACTGGCAGTCAAGAAGGAATGTGATGTGTTGGAGATGACAATGAGGCAAGTATACCAGGAAATGTTCACCCTGAAACAAACAGTGGCCCCATTGGCAGAGGCACGGGAAGAAACCAAGCAGAAACACGAACAACTCAAGGAAGCCTCGACAGCCTTGGACAAAATGATGAATTGGACAGCCCAGTATCAGCAAGCTCCCGAACACGTGCCTCGAAAGGATTGGAGTCATACGCAAGAGGACAAAGTGCAAATTTGGATGAGTATGCAATCCAAAGACAAGCTGTCCAAAGATCTGGACAAAGTAGTGTCTGCGTATAATCACCTAATCAGTGGTATCGACTCCATGAACGCTCTTCATCACATTCCATCATTAGGGGCACTAAATGAAACTAAAGGCTGGGAACAGGTAGAGCAGGAAATTCAGTCTTTTCTGCAGCCAGTAAGACAAGCTGCCGCCGCACCGGAATTCCAAGCATCACAAGAGAACCTGAACCGGTTGCTTGTCACCCCAGTGCAAATCTACACCAAGCTTGCTTCTCTCTCAATGATGATCTCCCAGAAGAAGGAGACTCTGGTGCCGAATGCTCTAGAATGTATGCATCGGATAAAAGAGGAAAGCCCTCTTGTCGCTCCTATAACTGCGGATTACCAAACTTGGAAAGACTTCATCAAAGGCAAGAAAGTCGACGCTCCAGGAACCTCGATTGCGCGACCACCTTCATAAGTTGCAAACGCTGGGTCGCAGGTCACATTTGCGACCAGGTCGCAGGTCTCATTTGCGACCAGGTCGCAGGTCGCAATTTTTACAAACAGGAAGTTGAACCGTCGGGAAGTTGAACCGTCGGAAGGCCATAAGTGCGGCTGTTGAATCTATAAATACCCCAGTGGGAAGCATTGTTAGAGGCGGCTCTTTTGTGGACTGAAAGGCATTATTGCATTGTAGCTGAAGAAGCATACTCTTGATATATGAAATACAATACATGTTAAAACCCCTTTGATTGGATGATGTGTTTAGCCGTGACAACATTGTGTGTATTCTGCATGTAGCTTCAGAATATCTTTTGATTAATGAATCTGTGTTATTAATGGTGTCATTCATGCACCATAGTTATCTTTGATTGTGTTGATGATGCTCAAGTTATTATTTACTTCATGATGAATGTTAATGAACTATTTTATTAGCATCTCGTTATATCCTTCGGAAAGTTAAGGGATATTCTTACCACAAAGGATTGTTTCTTTGGCGGTCAGATTATATTGCATGCATACCTTATAGATGTGTTGCTAACGACATTTCCTGAGTTTATGCATGCTGTTTATTACCTTGCTATGCACAGTGTCATATATCGGTTTTATTCATCAGTCATGTATTCTATATCGTGTTAATAAGTGTATGTTTGCAGTTTCAATCAGGTTGCTCGAAACCGAAGAGATAGTCATTTAAGTGGTAGCGATGTGACACCCGGACAGGTTCCTACTCCAAACGGTTCAAAGTCTAATTGGGACTTTCTACGGGGAGATCCACGTGGCCGGACATATTTTCCGTCAACACTTACCTAATGGGAAGACACTTCAAGGTAAAAATTGATCATGATAGTATTAAATATTTTTTGGAAAAAGGACTATCTTCACAAGAGCAGCAAAAATGGGTCACAAAGATGTTGGGTTATGACTTTGAAATCATCTAAAAAAGGGGAAGCAAAATGTTGTTGCAGATGCACTCTCAAGAAAGGATAAATAGGTGTAAGCATTGCTACGTGCCATTACTATTATCAAATCAGATTAGATAACCGAAGCAAGGGGTGAATGGAACAAGGACGAAGAAGTGTGGACACTCATTCAAAAGTTGCAGCAAGATCCTAGTACATCTGATACATTTAGTTGGAAAAATTATTCCTTATGGTACAAAGATCACTTATATATTTGTAAGAATTCCCAACTAAAACAAAACATTCTTTTGGAAATGCACACATCTCCCTTAGGAGGACACTCAAAAATTTTTAAAACTTAATACAGGGTGAAGAAAGAATTTTTTTGGGTTAGCCGTAAATCTGATATTCAAAAGTTTGTGGCGGAACGTTTGGTTTGTTAGCAAAATAAAGTTGAGACAATTAAGACCACGGGTCTTCTACAACCTTTATCCATTCCAAGTCAACGTTAGGAGGAGATTTCAATAGATTTTATCACAAGTTTACCTAAGTCCAAAGGAAAGAGTGTCATCATGGTGGTAGTTGATAGACTTACCAAGTATGCACACTTTTGTGCTTTATCTCATCCATTTGAAGCAAGTACAGTTTCTATTGCATTTATGGAAAAAATTCAAAAGCTACATGGAAACCCAAAGATTATTGTAAGCGACAGAGATCCCATTTTTACTAGAAATGTTTGTACGGAATTATTTTCTTGTTTGGGTACTCAACTAGCTCATAGCTCATCTTATCATCCTCAATCCGATGGGAAAAATGAGATAGTGAACAAATGTTTGGAAGGATATCTTCGTTGTTTTGTATCTGATAAACAAACATAATGGGTCAAGTGGTTACCTCTAGCTGAATGGTGGTATAAAACTTCCTTCCATACTACAGCCAAAATGACCCCATTTATGGCACTTTATGGATATCATCCACCCTCCATCACATCATATTTAAGAGAAAATTCTAAGGTTCAAGCAGTGGAAGATCACTTCGAGCATCAACAACAAGTTCTCCAACTCTTAAAGGATAACCTAAATTTGGCACAAAATCGAATGAAATAATAGATAGATCAACATCGTAGTGAGATAAGTTTTGACATAGGAGATTGGGTATTATTATGGCTAAAACCATACAAACAAATGTCCCCCAAGCAAGCTAAGAAGGATAATAAATTATCGTCAAAGTACTGTGGTCCTTACAGGGTGTTGCAAAATATTGGTACTATGCATACAAATTGGAGCTTCCTGCTTCTTCTCGAGTTCATCCAGTTTTCCATGTTTCATGCTTAAAGAAGGTTATAGGTGAAAAACTTCCAGTTCAAACAATATTTCCAGAACTTGATGAGGAAGGAAGAATCATATTGGAACCTGAAGAAGTCATAGAAAAAATAACTCCACAGCTACGGAATCGATTAATTTCAGAGTATCTCATCGAGTGGAAGGATTTTCCATCTGAAGATTCAACATGGGAGGATGAAAATTTTAAACAAAAGCATCCAGTGCTACTCAAGCGTTGAGGAAAACTCTTTTTTGAAGGGGAGGTGCATGTTAGGTCCCTCTATTACTAGTGTAGTCCCGTATTGTTGTTAGTGTAGCCCTCTTATTGTTATTGTTGTACCCTTGTAATCCCCATATTGTTATTATTTTACCCTTACATTATTATTGTTGGGTTGGCTAGGATTATATTGTAACCCCATGGACTCCTATATATATAAAGGAGGTTTTTTCATTTGTATCATTCAAGAATTGTTCATTTATGTAATGTAAAGGTTGTTTCCCCTTCGAAGTGGCTTATTTCTAAGGCGTTGATCTCTCTTTTCTTCTATTTTTGGAGCTAGTTTCATAACATTTAGAAAATTATCCCCATGTTAGCCCATATGAGAAGGTTGTAATAAAAATATAATTAGTGTGTTTTTTTGGTAAATTATAGTTCATTTTTAACATATTTTTAGGTTTATGGAAATAATAAAATACATTTTGAATTTATATAGTTGTAGTTTAATTGTTTTATGTTTTTGAAGGTTTTTCGTTCATAATGTTTGGTCAAATTTCTTCAAAATTCTATCCGAGTTTATTGGCATTACAATTTTAATCTTTAAAGATTGTGTAGTCCAAGTATTTTAGGGATTTTTTAGGACATTAAATCCATTTATTCATTTAAAAACAAATTAATATATATATATATATATATATAAGAAAAAATTGTTTCGTCAAAATTCCAATTAAAAACTTTGAAACATAAAATAATTAAACAATTCCATTCATATAACTAAGGAATTTCTTTTTACCTCTCCTAAAAACATGAGGGAATAATTCAAAATATTTAGTGCCTAAACATAGATCACAATTAATTGTTAATGTATAAATAACATTACTGTGTTAGGGAATTTTTTGTAATTTTTGATCAGATGGAAAATTTGTAAATACATGATGGCATAATTGAAAAAAAATCAGAAATTAATATTAGCTTGCAATTAATTTAATTATGAATGTATAGAAACATTGTATTTTTGACAAACATTTTGTGCTTATTAAAAGAAAAAAGAGGTGAAATTAAAAACCTCAAAAAAATAGCAAGTTTATGGCCAAGAGCTCCATAAAACAAGAGCAATAGTTACATAGAAACATAATCCCTGCCTCTTTTGATAGGTATCGATATGTTGACGAAATTAAGGTAGTGCGGAATTTTTGTTTTTTCATTATTCAAAACACTATGTTTCCACAATTGTTTCTACAATTTGATGTTATTTCTGCCTCCACATACTTCTTCCATACATCTCTGTCCTATAGACATTTTTTTTGCACAAGCACTACTTCGTACAATTGTTTTCCTACATTTGTTCTTTCTTCCACGCTTTCCTACTCAATGCATAGTCCCTCTCTCTTTTGGTAGTTATCAATATGTTGGTGCAATTAAGGTTATGTGGGGTTTGCATTTTGTCACTTCTACAATATGTTTCAACAAATAGTTTTTGTTCCTTGCTTTGCACCACCTCCGAACACTTCTTCCATACATATATGTCCTATAGACGACTTATTTTTCATAGGCACTACCCCGCACAATTTTTTTCCCACATTTGTTCCTTCTCGCACACTTTCCTACTAAATTCATAGTCCCTGTCTCTTTTGGTAATTATCGATATGATGGTGTGATAAAAGCAATGGAGGTTCTTTGTTTTTTCGTTATTTGAAAATGCTCCCATTTCCGCAATCTTCTATGGTGGATAGTTTATGTTCCTTGCTCCACACACACTCATTCTCTCGTACAACACTCCTTTTGCACACACATTAAAGAACACTTCTTGCATAGGGAAGATTGTGTTCCTTACTCTTATTTCCCAATACTGATGAGGCTCATCTGGTCTTAGGGCGATATTTCTTTGAATCCTCACAGTGCTTACACTTTAAGAGATCAATTTCAAACCTGTGTCTACATCAGTGTCCAACAAAGGGGGTTTTATGTAGTCTAGAAATTGGCATTTTAAATCCCCATAGAGAAGTGTAATGAGAGCGAAATGGGTGCTAGGTGCAAAAGTGGGGATGTGTGTGAAATAAGGAACATGCGGAAGAGAAATCCACACTTTTATGCTTTCTTACAAAATTTTCATTTAAACACTCTAGATAAAATAATAAAAATAACAATGTGGATTACATTAGTGGAAACTAATTAAAAATATTTACAATTGCAACATTTCCTCTCTAATTTAAAGTTCAATTTGAAATGATTTTGAAATTGAAATAAGGGCATAGGATAAAAAGAAAATTCAAACAACCTAAATTCTAAATAATTTAATGTATATAGGTAAAGGTTAATTTATTTGATTTTTTAATATTCATTTAATTTTAAAATATTTTGAAATTGGAAATCAACATACACTCATGCTTATATTTACGAACTTACTAATTATAATAATTACAACAATGAGTTAACTTGTTATCAAGCTTCCTTTATCCACATTTTATTCATAATAGAAACCATTCACCCCGGTAAAAAATCGCAACATATAAAATACAAGTGGAATTGTGGATCCTTTAGAAATTAATTTTAACACAAACCAACATGCACAGAGTACAGCGAAGTATGGAGGAAGGTGCATTCATTGGGCAGAGTGAAAAGGTGTGGAGGAAGCTTTCATTGTGCTTCCTCCGCACTCCACAATGAAAGCTTCCTTCGCACCTCTGCACCTTCCCACAATGAAAGCACCTCTAGTTCCACCATGCCTAAAATCAAACCACAAGAGAGAATCATAGATTCAAAATCCTGCAACTTATAAATTACTTACCAATATGTTTGGAATCCACACTTCGGTATGACTTCCTCAAACATCTCCCGCATACCTTTCACAAATTCATAATATATCATAAATTTTCACTTGTTTTCCATCGAATCATATGTACAAGGCATCCATATAATAAGAATTTTGAGGACAATCATCATTAGAGAAATTTTGAAGTCTAAAATGGGTCTTCTAAGGAAAATTATAAAATAATAGTCAAAATAATAAAATAAGATTAGATTACATCATCAAATTTTAGAGGGAAAAAGGAAAAAACTATTTTTTCAACTTATCTCCCTACATTTTTTCATTTATTTCTCTTTTTTCGTGTAGCAAGGTCCATCAAAAGTATGCAACATGGGTACTCCTTGCACTTCAAGGAAAATACCCTCTAGCGGATGTTTTTGAGGAACCCCTTATAAAAATATCCCAAACATCTGTTTGTAACAGAGGTTACTATAGGAGGTTGGCGGGTGGAGGTTTTTGCGGATGTTTCTTGTCCGGTGTGTTTCTCATTCTACACCGCACCGATGCATTCCACTAGAAAAGCACCGGTACGTACTACAAATTGGCACACCGGGGCACAGTGATCTCCATACAAACCTGCCCAGTGCATCTAATTACTGTAGCGCACTGGTGCTCTACATAGATTCAGCCTCGGTGCGTCCTAAAAACCCGCCCCAAAACTGAAACAGCCCGGTGCGGTTGGAAGAAACTGCCCAGTGCGGTTGGAAGAAATCGCCCGGTGCGGTTGGAAGAAACTGCCCAGTACGATTGGAAGAAACTGCCCGGTGCGCCTCTAAAACCCGCGCACCGGAACAAGGTTAAATATAAAAAATTACAGCCAAAAATCTGCATCTTTCACTTTGCAGTGCTCTATATCTCTCAAGCACTGGTGCAAATTTACCTTGTGTGAGGTGTCATGCCATCGATGCTCCCATTGCACGCACTGCTATTTTCCATTTCCCACCATCTCCATTTCGAATTTCGAAAAACGATGGGAAAATTTAGTTTTGCAAATTCTACAACAAATATTCCTCCTCGATGCCCAAATGTACAAGTATTTTACTTTTTTTTCCATATTTAAACTTTTTAGCTGATTAGTTTTGTAAAATAACTTAAAATTCACCATTAAAAAAAAAAAAATCTTGTGCAGTGCGCTCGAGCCGTTCGGCTCGCACCGGTTCACGGTGTTGCCTGTAAATTTACAGGCCACACTAGTTCCAGTGCGGTACCGAAATGGCGCACCGTGCCTTTTTAAAATTACAGAAATTGCAGTGTGGTCGGTTACCTGGCCACACCGTTGACCATGTATAAGTTCGGGAAGGTGGTGCGTTGACCGAAATATGCACCCCGGGGCAAATATTTTGGTCAGCGCACCACCTTCCCAAACTTGGTCATATTCAACGATGTGGTCATGTAAACGATCGCATCCTTGACCATGTAGTGATGTTAGGAGGGTGGCGCGCTGCGTAAACTATACGCCTCAAGGTGTATAGCTTGGTCAGTGCACTGCCCTCCCGATACTGGTACATAGTCAACGGTGTGGTTAGTTATACCACCACACTGTTGACCATGTAATGATGCTAGGACGACGGTGCACTGACGAAACTATTTGCCCTGGGGAAAGTAGTTTGGTTAGCGCACCACCCTCCCAAATTTGTACATAGTCAACGGTGTGATCGGTTAAATGACTGCACCATTGACCATTAGCTGATGTTTGGCAATGCGTTGACGGAATTATCTACCTCGGGATTCATATTTTAGTCAAACACTTCTTGAAAAAGTACATGTCATGATGTATGGTGCACTGAAAATTTCCAAGAGCACTGCGGCCGGTGCACGATAAAAACAGAGGCACCGGTACCAGTGAATGCCTGTTTTTTTGGGCGCACCAATTGTTTTTTTCATAAAAAATTATATATATATACATGTCTCATTTAATAAAAATATTGTATTTAATATGTGAATCATTCAGTGACATCAAAGGAGAGAAGAGAGGGAACAACAGCAATATCTGGCGGGCCAGTATAACGTGGTTCGCCTGTGGGAGGCACGAGAGAGGGAGAGAGATATGTACCCTCGCCCTATTATAGCAACCACCTAGGTAATCCTAAGGGAGGTAGGCCTCCTCAAGTTCTATGAGGAGGCTACATCCCTAAAGGGCCATGGTGGGTTATTGTGACAACTTATCTTCAAGTGGAATGCCCACCAACAGGCTTTCCGGGTTGGTCGAAACTAGTGGTATGCGCCCACTAAGGAGGACATATATTTTATTACTAGCCTGTCGAGGAGAGGGCAAGATTTTCCCTCGTTCTCAGAGGTCCCCATCAGCTATGCAGCAGGGAGTCAGTTGGTGTACTCCCAGAGATACATTAGCATCGATATACAGTCTCCTACAGATTTTCAATCTCCGGTGGTCAATTACGGATTTCTTCATTTGGTGGAGAGGAGGTGAAGTGCCTCTCACTACTGATTTCGACCATTGCACACCATACCAGTGATAGGTATCACATTAGTTGCCTTCTTTTATTTTATGCTGATTCTTTATTACAGACGCCATGACTTGTGAGGTGGTCTGCTATTTTTTGCGGCAGTTCTGTACAGCTTTGGATAGATGTCGTGCTCAGGCACAAGGGAGGGTGAACTTCCCTTTTGCTTCAGAGCTATTTTGTTTATTTTTTTAGAGGTTTCCAAAGACGAGGCTTAATTTTGTTCGGCGCTCTTGTAGGTCGATGCTACATGTACATATGATGCCCAAGAGGGATGAGTCAGAATTTTCCGTGATGATATCGCATGATGCACTGGATTTTCTAGCCAGTGTTGATGAGCATGCCTTCGTTCTCATCCCATGTCCATATGCTGGTTTGTATTGGCGAGAGTATGCCAAAATCCTCTTCACAGATGATGAGCCGCCGAATGATAGAGGTAATATTAGTTTTTTCCTTAAATTTATTCTAACATGTTCTTTAACTTTTTTTATTAAATTGTTTAATGAAATTGTCTAATTATTTTTGTGCACTTATACATATATTTTGCAGACATTGGGTCATTTGATGGCAATGAGATGCCACCACCACCAAATGATCTAGGAGTAGATCCTAATGACGATCAAGAATGGCAGATGCTAAGGATCAGGCCAGTGCAAACAGACCTGGTCCTCATGTTGCACAAGTATTGGCTAGTGTGAGGTGTAAGCCTGACACTAGATTTAGGATGAAGTTGGGCGACCAACTCTGTGGACTGCTTGTGGAGGAGGGAGTCAGGTCGACCACTATGAGAGAGATACAAGCTGATGATAGGCTGATAGCGATGTGGAGAGGCAAGCCACGTGATATGTTGACCCTGATACCGCATGTTGTAGGAGCTACCATCTTAGTGGCATGGTTTAGGAGTACCCTTCGACGTAGGTGTGTTCGAGACGTATTACATTGGCATTCGAGCAGCGACACATAATCTAATGATCACAATCAAGGGAGTGATCATCGTTCACCTCGCGCCACAGATGAGAAGCCTGCAGCATCGACCAGCAGTCATGATCATGAGCAGGCTTGACCATCCACGTCGAGTCAGCCTTCTCAGCCTGCAACATCGAGTAGTCATGATCATGAGCAGGCTAGACCATCCACGTCGAGTCATCATGATCAGCAACCTACAGCATCAAGCAGGACTCATGATCATGAGCAGGCTGGACCATCCATGTCGAGTTTTCATGAGCAGGCAGTTGATCCTAATCAGCATGAGCACCACTAGATCAGCAAGCATGTGATGATCGGCATCTATATGAGCTTGTCGAGGCTGCACTATTGAATGAGCAGGCCTCGACTAGTACTACTATTGATGATGTACCACTAGCTGATATTTAACATTTATATTACAGTTGTATATTTTGACATGATATATATATATTGTCCATGTATTTTATGTTCATGTTGCAGTTGTACTTAATTTACATTTTGGTGATCATCATGATGTGTATATTGTTAGGTCATTTTAGATATGTTCATTTAATGTGCAACTTGCAGATAGATGTGTATGTGATACCAGTTATTTGACATGAGATGTATATTTGATGTTTGTGTTGTGATGATGTTATACAATGTTTGTATTTTTTTAGATGATCATGATCACGATGATTAGATGATGTTAACGAATTTGAATGTGTTTTTTAGTCTAATATGATGTTTGTACGATGGTTATCATGATCGTGGTGTTTATTTTTATTATTAAATCATGATATTTATTAAATATTATGTCGTGATTGTAATTGAAATTTTAATTTTAATTGTGTAAAATTGTGAAATTGTAATTGTATTTGTAATTGTAATTGTATGTAAAATATTTGTAAATTTTTAATTGTAATTGTAGTATTTAATTTATTGTGAAATTATTGTAACTGTAATTGTATATATGTAAAATTGTAAAATTGTAATTGTAATTGTATGTAAAATTCTAAAATTGTAATTGCAATTTTATTTTTAATTTTTATTGTAATTGTATGTGAAATTGTAAAATTCTAATTCTAATTCTAATTCTAATTATAATTGTATGTAAAATATTTGTAAAATATTTATTTTATTAATGTGAAATGATTGTAATTGTAAAATTGTAATTGTAATTGTATGTAAAATTCTAAAATTGTAATTATAAATATTGTAATTTTAATTTTAATTGTAATTGTATGTGAAATTGTAAAATTATAATTCTAATTGTATGTAAAATATTTGAAAATTTTTATTTGTATTAATGTGAAATGATTGTAATTGTAATTTTAATTGTAATTGTATATATGTAAAATTGTAAAATTGTAATTGTAATTGTAAATTTTATGTAAAATTCTAAAATTGTAATTGTAATTGTATCTAAGACTCTAAAATTGTAATTGTAATTGTAATTGTATGTGAAATTGTAAAATTGTAATTCTAATTCTAATTTTATGTAAAATATTTGTAAAATTTTAATTGTATTAATGTGAAATAATTGTAATTGTAATTGTATATAAAATTCTAAAATTGTAATTGTAATTTTAATTGTAATTATATGTGAAATTGTAAAATTGAAATTCTAATTCTAATTCTAATTCTAATTCTAATTGTATGTAAAATATTTGTAAAATTTTAATTATATTGATGTGAAATGATTTTATTAAAAAATTTATATTTTTAAATTTTTAAAAATTGTAAATAATTGTAAAATAATAAATCTAGAATAATATGAATTTTTGTATCATAATAAATTTTAAAAAATAATGCAAATAAATTCATGTACTTTAGAATTATCATTATTTTATTATGATCTTACATACCAAAAAAAAAAAAAAAAACTTTATAGAGTATGCCATTGTTTTCGAGATCAACATAATTGCAAATTATCAAGGGAAATGATTTTAACATTAACACAATGCAAATTACCAATTAATTCAAAATACTTATGATAATGTTTCGGAAAAAAAAAAAAAAAAATCTTAGTTATAAGGTAATTAAGTATAAATGATGAAATAACACATGTACCATATCTCTCTCGGTTCTCATGATCACCCTCATTATCTTCCAGCTCGCTTGGCATGATAACACTTTTTTTCTCAAAAATATGTTTTGATCTAGGTTCATGTCTCAATACGAACCACCAATCCTTGTCCAACACAAATGGGTAAAAAAACACCTGGTTTTAGTGTTTGGGGAAAACATAGGACTCCTTAGCTTCATCCCACATCTTTCTAGAGTTGATACATATCAGCCTACTATCGCGATATTCCTTTACATTTTTCCGATCAAAGGTGTCCCACCACTTGCACCTAAAAATAACACATTGGAAAGAAGAGAATCCACTTCAATGATCTCTTGTATCTTTTTGACGTAACCTAATGTCCCTCATACTAGGTTTTGATCACGGTGGCTAGATCGACTAGATTGATCAAACTCGACTTCCACATCACAGTCTTGTGTCTTGTGTCCATCATCGGCATTTTCTATGTGAAAATGGTGTCCATATGCCCACATAGATGGGAACAAATGCACCTATAAAAAATTTAAAAAATCATACTGTCATGCGTCTTATAATAACCCAATAGTTAAAATATGAAATATAGATGTAATTACATTTGAAAGGTGCAATATTAAGTTTCAAATGTACATAATTATATACATTATTACCAAGTGGGTGCACCCAATCCCTATGTTTAGCGCATCCTCTTCAGCACGCGGGTAATGATCGGTTGCACTGTATTTCTCTCTGACTTGGTCAGCAACCCAACTATTGGGGCATATTTTGTTAGGTCCCTATACTACTAGTGTAGTGCCTTATTTTTGTTAGTGTAACCCCCTTATTGTTATTGTTGTACCCACGTAACCCCAATATTGTTATTATTGTGCCCTTACATTATTATTATTAGGTCGACTAGGATTATATTGTGACCCCATGGACTCCTATATATGGAAGGAGGTTTTTTCATTTGTATCATCCAAGAATTGTTCATTTATGTAATGTAAAGGAGGTTTCCCCCTCAAAGTGGCTTATTTATAAGGCGGTGATCTCTATTTTCTTCTATTTTTGGAGCTGGTTTCAAAACTTTTGGTATCAGAGCTTTGGATTCTAGGGTTTCGTTGCTCCAAACAAGCCATCGTAGAATTTTCGCTATAAATTTTTTTCTACAAATATTCAGAAGATCAAATTTTTAGCACGATAAGAAAAAATTACGAGAAACTTCCTGTAAAAATTTAAGATCTTGGTTTTCAATATTTGTGGAGATATGATATGTGGAATTTAAGGTTTTTTTAGGCTCTTGAATTTCATCTAAAAAAGTTCATCATGTAATTTTCACTATAACTTTTTCTCTACGAAGGTGAAGAACTTGAAATTATTATCACGCGAAACCTAAATCCTTAGAAACTTCCTATAAAAATTTTAGATATTTTTTCGCAACATTTTCAGAGATATGATCTGTGGAAGTTAGGGTTGTTTTAGGCTCTTGAATTTCATCTCAAAGAGGTGATTGTGGTAAAACCGTCATAACTCTCTCTGAGCATCGGATTAGAATTCTATAAAAAGTGGTCACAAGTAAACAGATTGTCGTTTCCTGTGTATCAATGTCGAATCCGAAGGAGGCAACAGTGACATGTGGCATGCCATACAAGTTCGCTCTACTGAACCATTCCAAAATTAGGTCATTGTGGGAGATTAGGCATAGCTTTGTCTTGAAGAATCAAAATTAGGTCAGACATGTGGCATTCGAAAGAAGATTCAAAGGGATACTACAGGACTGAATTTCAGATATTGAATATCTGAAATCATAGAGATAATTTATTTTCAATATCAAGCTCCTCAAAAGCAAGAAAAAGGTGTGTATTTTTTTTGAATTACATAAGTCTTGTTTGAAAAATCAGTTTGAATTGATTCCAAGGGAATATTGTAGAATAGATAGCAGTATTGAGTTCTAAAATTTCCCCTAAAAATAATTCAACACCCATTAAACCTTCAAAAGGCTCTACTATGACTCATGAAGACGAAGAAGTGCAACATGAAATATCAAAATTACAAGAAAAAGTGCACCAAATTTCGCTCTCACAAAGAGCAACAAAAAATGAAATGGAAGTTTTGAAAAAAGACGTGGAAGCTAATATGGATGATTTGAAGAAAGTATGGAAGCTAAGATGGATGGCATGGAAGCTGGCATGGAAGCTAAGATGGATGACATGGAAGCTAAGATTGATGAAAAAATGAAAGGCAACATGGAAAACATGAAGAATGATATAAAAGAAGGCATGGATGGTTTGACAAAGTTGATATAATAATTGTTTCCTAATGGTGAAAAGATAGTAGAGGAAACTCGGGATGAGAAAAAAATAAATGTTATTCGCGATTCATAAACTCTAATGTTGGATGGAAGAACCACCATATTCCAACGATGGATATGAGGAATTTTTATGGCAAGGATCTCGTAACATGGATGCTATAGATGGAGCAATATTTTGATCTCAATAATGTGCAAAACACACAAAAGGTATGCATTGCAACTTTACATTTAGAAAAAAACACTTTTGTATGGTATCGATGGCTTTTCTCCTGTAAAAAATTTTTCACTTGGTCAATTTTTACGAAGGAAATTATAGCACATTATGTGGATACAAAGAGAAACACCTTCTTTAGCCAATTGATAAATCTCAAACAAAAGGGTTCAGTGGTGGAGCACATTAAGAACTTCCAAAAATTGAATATAAGAGTAATTGATATTCCAGAGGAACACAGGATTGATTTCTTCATAGGGACTTTAAAGGATAACATCCAATATGAGGTTCACGTTTGGGAACCTGATTCACTGGAGAAGGCATTCAGGTTGGTAAGAAAAATTGAATGTAAAATTATGGCGACAAGGAATCCTACCACTCACATATATAAAGATGGAAGTGTTTTTACTCCTAGACTTCCACAACCTACAAGGTTGATAACACAACAATTGGAAGAAAAAAGAGCAAAAGGGATTTGCTACAATTGTGATAGAAAATAAACTAAAGTTCATAAGTGTGCTGAGAAGAAATTATTTTACATATATTGTGAAGAGGAGGAAGAAAATGAACAAGAAGCTTCAAAATATATACACCAGGAACCAACCCTAGAAGAAGAAGAAACGAGTCTGACCATATCGTGTAATGAATTGGTAGGAATTACCACTCCTAAAACTCTCTAGATAGAAGGAAATATCAAGAATAAAAAGGTAATAGTGTTGATTGATTTGGGTACTACCCATAATTTTATTCATTGTAATGTAGCTAAGGAATTGAATTGTTTCCTATACCCAGCACCAAAATGTCAAGTGATGGATGCAACTCAAGGAACTATAAATTGCTCTAAAAAATGCCATAATTTCAAGTTAACCATGGGGGAATATGTATTGAATATTCCAATGCTTTCCATTCCAATGGGAGGTGTTGATGTTGTACTAGGAGTACAATGGTTACAATCTTTGGGGATGATAGCTTTTAATTTTCAATAACTTTTCTTAAAGTTTTTTTCGAAAGGGAAGGAATTCGAATTACGGGGTATCGTAGGGAAGCCGAGAAATATAATAATCTCTATTTTCATGACAAAGCTTCTGAAGAAAAAATAATGAGGTGTAATTGCACAATTATGCTCACTAGAAGTTCCAACATCAAAATCATCTATTTCTCCAGATATCCAAAAAGCCTTGGACAATCATTCCAAGGTGTTTGAAACTCCCAAAGGACTCCCACCTATTCATGATCATGATCATGCTATTCATTTGATTCCAGGAAGTGACCCTCCAAACATTATGCCTTACATATATCCTTATGTCAAAAAGAGCAAAATTAAACATATGATTGCAAAAATGTTAGAGGCTAGTATAATTCAACCTAGTCAAATTTCTTCCTCAGCTCCAGTAGTATTGGTGCACAAGAAGGATGGATCATGGCGCATGTGTCCGATTATAGGGAGCTCAATAAGCTCACTATTAGAGATAAATTTCCCATTCCTGTGATTGATGAATTATTGGACGAATTACATGGAGAAATTTATTTTACCAAGTTGGATCTTCGTTCAGGATATCATCAAATTAGAATGAAGACTGAAGATATTCCGAAAGAAAAATTTCGAACTCATGAGGGTCATTATGAATTTTTGGTCATGCCTTCTTTCCTTACCAATGAACCTTCTACGTTTCAAGGGTTGATGAATTCCATTTTCAAGCCCTTCATTAGAAAATTTGTGCTAGTATTTTTTTATGATATACTAATCTACAGTAGGTCTTAGAAGGATCATGTTCAACATGTTGACAAGGTGCTCAAACTATTAGAGGAGAAACAGTTATATGAAAAAACATCCAAATGTTTCTTTGGAGTACAAGAGGTGGAATATCTAGGTCATATTGTATCTCATGAGGGTGTTAAGGTAGACCCTAAAAAAATGAAAGCCATTAAGGAATGGAAAGTCCCCACAACCATAAAGTAGTTGCAAGGATTTCTCGGGTTAACAGGGTATTATCACAAGTTTGTTAAGAATTATGGAAGAATAGTAGCACCTCTAAAAACATTATTGAACAAAGATGCATTTTCATGGACTCCTAAAGCAACTAAGGCCTTTGAACATATTTAAGAGCCAATGTGCCTAGCACCGGTCTTAGCTATGCCAAACTTCACAAAAACCTTTATTGTGGAAGGTGATGCCTTAGGAAATGGAATTGGTGTTGTTTTAATTCAAGAAGGAAGACCCATTGCTTTTGAAAGTCGTCCAATCAAAGAAAAGTATTTACAGAAATCTATTTATGAGAAGGAAATGTTGGTAATACAACATGCACTAAAAAAAAGGTGACCTTACCTAATGGGAAGACACTTCAAGGTAAAAACTGATCATGATAGTCTTAAACACTTTTTGGAACAAATACCCTCTTCAGAAGAGCATTAAAAATGGGTCACAAAGATATTGGGTTATGACTTTGAAATCATCTACAAAAAATGGAAGCTAAATGTTGTTGCAGAGGCACTATCAAGAAAGGATGAAGATGTGGAAGCATTTCTTTGTGTCATTTCTATTATCCAACCAGATTGGATAATCGAGGCAGGGGATGAATGGAGTAAGGATGAAGAAGTGTGGACACTCATTCAAATGTTGCAGCAATATCCTAGTACATCTTATACATTTAGTTGGAAAAATTATTCCTTATCGTACAAATATCGCTTATATATTTGTAAGAATTCCCAACTAAAACAAAAGATTCTTTTGGAATTACACATTTCTACTTTAGGAGGACACTCAGAAGTTTTAAAAACCTACCACAGGGTGAGGAAATAATTTTTTTGGGATGGCCTTAAATCTGATATTCAAAAGTTTGTGGCGGAATGTTTGGTTTGCCAGCAAAATAAAGTAGAGACAATTAAGATCGTGGGTCTTCTATAGCCTTTATCCATTCCAATTCAACGTTGGGAGGATATTTCAATGGATTTTATCACGGGTTTACCTAATTCCGAAGGAAAGAGTGTCATCATGGTGGTAGTTGATATACATACCAAGTATGCACACTTTTGTGCATTATCTCATCCATTTAAAGCAAGTACATTTGCTACCGCATTTACGGAAACAATTCAAAAGCTACATGGAAATCCAAAGACTATTGTAAGTAACAGAGATCACATTTTTACTGGAAATTTTTGGATGGAATTATTTTCTTGTTTGGGTACTCAACTAGCTCATAGCTCATCTTATCATCCTCAATATGATGGTCAAGCTAAGATAGTGAATAAATGTATGGAAGGATATCTTCATTGTTTTGTATCTGATAAGCAAACACAATGGGTCAAGTGGTTACCTCTCGTTGAATGGTGGTATAACACTTCCTTCCATACTGCAGCAAAAATGACCCCATTTATGGCACTTTATGGATATCATCCACCGTCCATCACATCATCTTTAAGAGAAATTCTAAGGATCAAGCAGTGGAATATCACATCGAGCATCAACAACAAGTTCTCCAACTCTTAAAGGATAACCTAATTTTGGCACAAAATCGAATGAAACAACAGGCAGATCAACATCCCAGCGAGATAATTTTTGATGTAAGAGACTGGGTATTTTTACCGCTACAACCATACAAAAAAATTTCCCTCAAGCAAGATAAGAAGGATAATAAATTAACGCCAAAGTACTATGGTCCTTACAAGGTGTTACAAAAGATTGGTACTATGGCATACAAATTGGAGCTTCCAGCTTCTTCATGAGTGCATCTAGTTTTCCATGTTTCATGCTTAAATAATATTATAGGTGACAAAATTCTAGTTCAAACAATATTTCTAGAACTTGATGAGGAAGGAAAAATCATATTGGAACCTGAAGCAGTCACGAAAACAAGAACTCGACAACTACTAAACCGATCAATTTCAGAGTATCTCATCAAGTGGAAGAACTTACCCACTGAAGATTCTACATGGGAGGATGAGAATTGTATACAAAAGCATCCAGAGCTACTCAAGTGCTAAGGAAAACACTTTTTTGAAGGAGAGGGGCATGTTAGGTCCCTATACTACTAGTGTAGTCCCTTATTGTTGTTAGTGTAACCCCCTTATTGTTATTGTTGTACCCCTGTAACCCCAATATTGTTATTATTGTGCACTTACATTATTATTGTTAGGTCAGATAGGATTATATTGTGACCCTATGGAATCCTATATATAGAAGGAGGTTTTTTCATTTGTATCATCCAAGAATTTTTCATTTGTGTAATTTAAATGAGGTTTCCCCCTCGAAGTGGCTTATTTCTAAGGCGTTGATCTCTGTTTTCTTGTATTTTTGGAGTTGGTTTCATAACATATTTTTGGCATATTTTCTTTTAAATGATCGCGATAAGGCATACTTCTACCATTCAACCATCTGAATTATTTCCTTTCACTATCCCATTTCATCCTCTTTTGTTCATACAATGCGACCCACGGTTGTGTCGCTTCAGAATTGTAAAGAATGAATTTGTTCATTGCTTCAATTTCTACATTTGTTGATGAAATCAAACCGGCATATGGTACATATGAGATCAAAATATACATTATATCGAAGTTGAACATGAATATTTACTTTGTATAAATTTGAAAAATTATAAGTCTCTTAAGGCTTTATCAAGCGCCTCTTTCCATTCGTTTGGAGCAGCTCCCATTCTTCTTTGTCTTCATCCCTTTCATCATCCCAAATCACCGCACCTGGTCTATTTTTGATCTTCTTGATGTGCTCACTAGCATAATAAAAAGACTCACATGATATGTACCCCTCTGCCATAGGCCCCTCGGGTTTTTCCATTTGTCGAACAAAACCTTTCAATTTCTTCATGTGCCACTCTAAGAATAACATCCAACGACAAGAATCCACCCCAACTAATTCAACCTCATCTACTAGGTGGATTAGAAGATGAACCTGCAAGTCCATGAAACTTGTCGGTAATTCCTTCTCATACATACAAACAATATCAACAATCTCTTGTCGCAACCATGGAATGCTAGCCACATGAATCTCCTTTGATGTGATCCAACGTACAAATGCAGATAATTTAGATATGGCACATCCTAGGTCTTGGGGGGATTCATGTTTCACACACCCATGCAAGAATAAAGGATAATGACACTACAAAGTTATAAACACGTGCAATAATATAAAAAATTAGTTATGTTTTATGATCCCTGCATGGGATAAAATTTATTAATATAACAAATAATAAAATCATTCTTTTGACTTTATACTTACTCTTAGAAGATTCAAATGGTCATTCGATTCCAACCCCAACAAATGGTCATCCACGGTGAAGCAACGTCGTATTGAAGACTTGTATGAAGATGGCACCCTCACACCCATTATAACTTCCTTTGCCAAAGAAATATCATCTTTTTTTTAAATCCATGGGACATCATCTTCTTTGAAATACCCCGAATTAGAGGGACCATCGCCTACCTTTGATCCTGTACTTTCTAATCATCTTGGCCAATGTTTCTTTTTAGTTTTTGAATTAATAATATCTTTCCTAACAGCCAATGTGTCACTTTGTTTCGATGATATGTGCCTCCATAAAGAATATGAAACATTTTTAAATATATGCATGGGATATAATAAGTGGGTAATCTTAAGATGCTTCGAATATGGGAGGTTATAAAAGATATATTTTCTTTTCATCCCAATGGACAATTTCTCAACATAGGTGTCGAAGAATTTTGTATCATCGAACATAGGCTCCACATTTGAATCGAACATTTCTATGAAATCCTTCTCCTTATCTCTCTCATATGCTCTAAGTCATTCAGCTGGTGTCATTATTGGAGGCCTTTGGGTTCTCTCTTATTTACCATTGAAAGTGGATGATGCTCTTCTGTAAGGTTGTTCTTCTGGGAGGAATACCCTGGAGAAGTCATACAGTGGCTTTCGTAGGTCATGTAGCTTTCAGAGAAGTTCCACAACATTCACATCCAAAATACCCTTTTGTTACAAGACCTGCAAGATTATTGTATAGAATTCACATGCATGGAACATTAAAGAATATCATGAAGATCAGAACAATTAAAATGAATTAAATAACTAATATGAGAAAGAATATTGTTACGTATATAAACAAATCAATAAACATGTAATTTACCAGAGAAAACTCCTAATCCTAAATAATCATGTGTTGTGTATGCAGATATGCCATACAACGTAAAACTCCTCTCTGCTACGATGGGTCTTGATACATCGTATACATTCATCCCATCCCATAATTCCTTCAATTCATCTACCAGTGGTTGTAAGTAGATATCCATATTCTTCACTTGTATTCTACCAGGGACTACGAGAGCCAACATAAGATGTTCATTCTTCACGGAAAACCATGGGGAGATATTATTATTGATCACTACTACAAGAAAAATAGAATAGTTGGTGTTCTGGAGGGAATATGGGTTGACGCCATCCATGGCTATGCTGAGTCGTAGAATCCGTACTACATCCTTGAATTTTTTGGGCCATGTATTCTCTATATGCTTCATGGATATTGAATATATTAGGATTCTCATAACTCCCAACTCACTTCTATGTGAGGCATGCCATCCCTGCAACATAGCTAATTCTTTGCAACGAAATAACCTTTGAATACTTGGGATTATAGGCATGTGCCTCAATATCTTAAGAGGAGGACCATGTGATTTACCCTTATTTTTAATTTATCATACCTGTCATGCCCATATTTCAGACATATCTCTTTGTGTGCATATTCTCCTCTATATAGAATACAATTATACTCAACATGCATGATATGATATGTACTCAACACCCAACATTTTCAACAATTTATTTTTCGCTTCATCTCTACCATACAAGACATTATCACTCAAAAGAACCTTATCTTTGAATAACCTTTAGTTGGCAATCATGGAAAATATTAAATGTACATTAATGTCTATATAATTATTAACGTTCATAAAATTGACCATTTGTAATGTTCATTGTGTGATTATATTTCTAAAAATATAAGGGAGGACTTTATGGTTATAACTTACCTCAAAATTTCTGAGAAACATGCATTCGACAAGACAAACTTTGATTTCAAGTTGTACAGTAACATCGTTGTCCCCAACTGGGTAGAATTTGATGGACCACTAGGTTTAAAGAGAGGGGTGGTGGAAGACAATTTAAGGCTTTCGAAAAAGGTGTCAACGATATTAGCATCATCCCCTAGCTTATCATCGTTCTAGAATGCATCTAACAACATTGTCTCCATGGCAGTCGTATCCCTTAAGTAATTAGCCATACCAACCTCTATTTGATTGCCTCCATTGCCAGCTTTTGAAGAACTACTATTGTTGTAGTCATTCCTAATTGGTGAATCTAGCCTTAGTCAAAATTGAATAGTCGGTTGATTCAACCATTCTTGGTATCGTTCCAATCCGATTTTTTCTTTTAATTCAACCTTCTCTCGATTTTACATTGTTGTGGGGTGCAACAGAAGATGGTAGGTAGGTCGCTCATCATTACTAGAATCCTAATAATTTCAAAAAATATGTTTGAACATGATTAGTACAAAATATATGATATCAATTAGTAAGCATGTTGACAATGCATGATTAATTGGTTTGACGTTGAAATAATTACATTAATATACGAAACAATTATTATTACCATCATTGTCCCAGGATTGTCACTAGAAGATGCAATATTGTTACAATTGGCAGGGTGGAGCGGTTTTCCATTTTCATCTACCAAATGTGCCTTGCGGTATGCTACTCCTGATAATACCTTCTGACGTTTTGGAGTTGTTTGAATATTTTTTACATCTGAACTTGATTCTGAATTATCTGCATGAACCTGCAAATTTTTATACATTAATTATAAATTTTATTAAGCTGATTGACATGGATAAAAAACATAAATTGAGTTAGATAATGAAAATATAAATAAAATCTGAAGTAAATATTACGTCTCGAGATGGATAAGGAGAACTCTGCGATGGACTTTGAGAAATATTATGGAACAAGCTTGATTTTGAAGAATTGTCCATTTGATATAATTATGATATTTTCTCCCTACATTTGAGAAAAATCAACAATAAATTTTGGTGTACACACCTAAAAGTAATTTCGGTGCCTTAAAAACGGACTTATTGTTATCGACGCTAATGTACAGATAATCGCACCAGTGTGTTTTATTTACTGTGCACCGGTGCAGTGTTATTAACTGACGTACCATAGCTGAATAGCCGCAAATAAAAAAAGCGCAACTATATTTTTTTAAAGTGAAAAAAAGCGATAAATTGAAAAATGGGCGGAAAAATATTTTCAAAAATCTAATTTTGTAAAACAATTCTTTAAATAGTAAAAACTTTTCATTATTTCATTAATTTTGCAAAAATTTCCATGGAGAGATTTGCATGAGACATACATGGAGGAGCAAGAGAGCACGAGAGCACTGTGGAGCAGCGAAATACTTTCGAATAGAACTATTTAGACAATTATAATTCCAAACCTATGGTGATTCAAACCCCTGTAGCATAGAATTTCAAATGAGGTGATTAAATTTTGTTGTTTTTTTTTACATTTTTTGTAATATTTTTTATGCAAAAAACAAAAAAAATTAATTTACTGTTCATTTTTAGACCCAAAAAAAAAAAAAATCCATTTTACACTAAACCTTTGATTCTTTTTGTTTCTGCCCTTACTTCTTCTTGTTTCTGTGATTTCAGAATTAGGGATTTTTATTTTAGATTTATAGGGTTTGTATTGCTATATATATAGGCCTCTGACATCTAACCCATGGGACGACTTCCATAGTCAGATCCCAATCCATGTCGGCCCT
Source organism: Pinus albicaulis (assembly GCA_034641835.2). Lineage (NCBI taxonomy): Eukaryota > Viridiplantae > Streptophyta > Pinopsida > Pinales > Pinaceae > Pinus > Pinus albicaulis. Next base: position 552,977,230 of record CM076577.1, on the reverse strand, counting down.
TGCGTAAATTTTTTAAAAAACTCAAAATTTTTAATCGGTGTGCTCTATGTAAACAAGCACATCGGTGCATTGTTTTAACACAGAGCACCGCGCACATACTATTTGATAAAAAAAAATATAAACATGTTTTTTTTAATCTGTGCGCCATATGTAAAATAGGGCACCAGTGCGCTATTTCATTATAATGCACTACGCATGTATTGTTTGACAAAAGAAATTTTTTATTTTATATCTATATTAATCGGTGCATCGTTTAAATTATAATGTATCGGGTCTTCTTGTTGTCAGAGCATCATATGGTGGTCCCTTGTTTGTGTTGTGTGTTTATAAGAATATGTCGCATCGTCCCCTCCATGACATCATATGCTACAAAAACTAACACTAGAGGATTTTTATTAATTTATCTGTGTTAATCGGTGTGCTGGTTAAAATATAACGCACAGGTGCTCCTTGTTGACATAGAGCATTGTATGGTGTTTCTACTGTTTTGGCGGTGCATTTATAACGTGTACATCATTAAAGGCACACCGGTTTCTTGATATATTTTTTTTCCTGAAAATTTTATTATTTATTTATAAAATATATTAATGAATGGTATGGTACATGTTTCATATTGATAAATAAATGGCTGATAAGAGATCAAGTAACAAGAATACTGATAGCACATCAAGAAAAGCAAAAAAGGCAAGTTCTTTGTAAATTCTTTACAAAAATTATTATTTTTGAACTATATGTAAGTTTAAATAATATTATTGTTTACTATGTATCATGCAGAGCCACAAAATGATAAAACTCGATAAAATTATTTCTGATCTAGGAACAGAAGAGCGTAAAATCTTGATGGAAAAATTGCAAAATGATGAATCAGGTGAATGAAAAAAATACTATCAATCCAATATGAGTTTCTTTTTTTTTTAATTTTCATTAATAATATACTTTAAATTATTAGATAACATGTTTCAAACAATCTATTAATTCACATATGTTTAATATTCTATAGGGACCAACAACTCAGAAAATGAATGTTGTTCTAAGAAAATAAAAAAAATAGAACATGCAAATAAAATGAATTGCTCCTTAGCTCATCTAGAGTGGTGTTGGAGGTTAATGAAAGGGGGGAAAACTTTTACAAAAGTTTGAGGGATCTAGTGGAATGAATGTATAGACATTCTTTCCACTTACAATACAAAAACCAATCCAATGATTCCAAGAACCAAATTTTATCTAAACTACGGGAAGAGTTTCTAGAGAATTGGTCAATGAGACATGTTAGAATTTTAATAGAAAAAACGTACAACAACAAAAAAGAAGGAATGAAAAAGTAATATTCCTTTAATTTTTTTTCTAGAATTATATGTATATATTACTAGAAAGCAATCATTTATAAATATCACTTTTCTTATATTTAATTTTCATATATCAATATAGAAATTAAATAGTTTATTGTCATGTTGCATTTTTTGGAAGATTATGAAAATCTCAAAAGATGAACGAGTTGATATCAGAAATATGCCAGTAGAAATGTCCAAAAAGGTGTACAAGGAGATGGTCAAAGAAACAAACATAATTGCATCGCACGAGGAGTCATCTCAACAAAAATGTGCTTCAAATGTAATATGTAATCATTGAAATTTTCTATTAGGTACAATAAATAAAAAATTTAGCATTAAATATTAATTTTCAAGTATTTTCTTGCAGAAAAGAAAAGAAAATGGAACCCATTCGGCACATAAAACAGAACGACGAGGAAGAAAAGGGTTGATATCTAAGATTGTGAGTAATTGTTACTTCCTTATAATAACTTAACTAGATTTCATTTTTGTATATTTTAAGTTGTTTTACAACAATCATCATTGAATGTCTTCAAACGGGTGCTAAGATACAAAGAAGAACCATCAAACGAATTGATTATTGGGTTAAATATGGGTTGTCAGTATATGTTGGCATATCAAAAATTAATTGTGGAATTTGTAAGCATCTATCGATCTTGTTTTACTTAGCTCTATCTATAATTAATAGAACAAAAAAGTCTTTTATATTAAATATATGATTTGTTATGGGGTATAAAACTTGGAGGAAACAAAGTATGGAACTGTGCCAACAGATGAAATCTTGAAAGATGGCATGAAATTTGGTTTTGAAAGAATGTGTATAGTTCATGAGTCAATTGTTTCTATGGTACGTCATTTCTTTTCAATTTATATTGATGTATATTATTTAATATTGCAATTTTCATTATTCTCACCAATGTATATACTCATTACATTTTATTTTTATGTTTGTAGATGGAAGGTGAAGAAGAAGAAAACAATCAACATCCTGAACAAAACATTCCTCAAAATAACCCCAAGTCATGGAAGTAGCTCGAGAAGTGACAGTAGTTCAAGCGAAGAATGATGATCATTCTGTTTGGATATCAAAGCAAGGCGTTGTATTTTTTGAAATATTTGTCTGTGAAATCAGGCATTTTGTTTAATGTAATAGACATAATGTCCCAATTGAAAGACAAATGCATACCAATAATTGTCCCATTTTGTATGACAAAGAGTGTCGTATTCATATATATATAGTAAAATATGTTTTAATTTATTATATTGTGTTCTCCATTGTCGTTGTGAAATGTAACACCATTGTTTAAATATATGGATGATTAAATATTATAATGAAGAGATGTGAAATTTGATGATATGATATAACAAATTAATCCAAACATCAAATTCAAATGCACAAATAAAATTTTAATTGATATGAATATTGTTATAAGATGTGTCGTCTTTTGATGAATAATGAATTTTAAAAAATCACAATAATTATGATATGATATAACAAATTAATCCAAACATCACATTCAAATACACTAATAAAAATTTAATTGATATGAATATTGTTATAATATATGTGTCGACTTTTGATGAATAATGAATTTAAAAAAAACACAATAATTTCACTGTCACAGGTCGATGTTTATAAAAAATACAAAATGAACACCGGTGTGTGTCATTTAATGTACGATGGTGCGTTTCTACGACCTATGGGCACCGCACAAATACCAATACCAATTACAACTCTCGGTGCTTTTGTGCGATACTGCGCATTGATGTGTTTATGTGAGACTGCTCACCAATGCGTTTCTACGACCTATGGGCACCGCACAAATAACAATACCAATTAGAAGGATCAATGCGTTTGTATAATACTCTGTACTGGTGTGTTGATACGACCTATGGACACCACAAAAATCCCAATACCAATTAGAACGATCGGTGCGTTTGGGTGATATTGCACGTCGGTGCTTTTGTATAATACTACGCATTGGTGTGTTGATACGACCTATGTGCACCGCACAAATCCCAATACCAATTAGAATGGCCTGGTGCATTGTATCACCTACAGTGCGCTCGATGCAGTTGTAGACCTTAACATCCTGGTGCATGCACCTTCGACCGCCTCGGGGTGACTCTCTGGCTGACACACACTAGGACATTTCTAAACACTCTGAGGCATCCTATATTTGTTTTTAGTCTCGGTGCTTGTTTTTGGTCACTCTAAAACACATCGGTGCATTGACACCTGATTAGCACACCGATGAAAAAAACATATGTAATAACCTCTAGTCGACTAGGTTTTTTTGGTGGTGTTGAAATTTCGTTAGAAGCTCCGCCAAAACCTCCGTTACCGAAAACATATGTTGCAGAAAATGTTTTTTAACAATTTTGGCCAATTTTATAGCACTAAAAACCTCCTTTATAACCTTTGCTAGAGGGTCTTTTCCTTGTAGCGTTGTATAATGAATTAAATTATGTATCCAACGAGTGCTCCTACTCGAAATTTCAGTAAAACTATAGGGATAATCATCCCCCATTGTTGACATCATCATCTTGAATCCTATTGGTTCTTATAAAGTTTATTTTGGTTGTACACTTTTGTTTTGAGACCCATTTTTTATGTCAAAATTTATCTAATGTGAGTGGTTCACGTGAAGATATGCTGAAGCACACACCAAACTCCCCAACATCCATACATGATTTTCTAATACCAATCTTGTGTTGGATACATGTAAAATCAAAGCATGCGGCACTATGTATTTTTTCAAATATATATAATGTGGAAAACATTATTAAATTAAAACCAATTTTTATGCGGAGAGCCAATGCATGTGACCTCTTAAATTGAAAATGATCTCATTTGAATATTAAATTTCATTGATTACAATCAATGACCTTGACTTGAGGAAATTCTATTTTTTGTCGAGTATGATTCAAACTCTCACGCTTCACTCAAAAACTTCAAATTTCACAAGCATGTAGTGGCACTACTACATTTGGGGGAAATTCCAACACTTGGTTCCGACGCTTTTGACCAAATGTCGGAAATTTCCCCAATTTTTTTTAATCCCGCTCGAAATCATCGCTATACCGATGTTTATAGAAAAGTGTCGCAATACCGACACTTATACAAAGTGTCGCAATTGCGACACTATGCCCCAAAGCGTCGCTATTGCGATGGATGCCTCCAAACGTCGCAATTGCAACACTTAGACATTGTGTCGCACTTGCGATGTTTGGAGGCATCCGTCGCAATAGTGACGCTTTTTCCTCCGTCGGTATAACGACACTTATATGCATGCTACATAAAAATACGAAACTTATATGCGCACTACATAAAAATTATTTTATTAAAAATACGAAACTTATATCCGTCGCAATAGCTACATTAACGTCTGATATCACGCGCGCATTCGCCCTCCGATCTTGTAGAACAACATTCGCCCTCAGGATTCGCCCTCAGCTCTTGCAGAACAAAATTTCCCTCAGCATTCGCCCTTAGCTCTTGCAGAACAGCATTCGCCCTCAGCATTCACCCTTAGCTCTTGCAGAACAGCATTCGCCCTCAGCATTTTCCCTGAGCTCTTGCAGAACAGCATTTGCCCTCAGCATTCTCCCTGAGCTCTTGCAGAACAGCATTCGCCCTCAGTATTCTCCCTGAGCTCTTGCATAATAGCATTTGCCCTGCATTCGCCCTCAGTGTTCGCCCTCAACTCTTGCAAAATGGTAAGTTCTTACTGCAGGCCCTTCCTCCTATAGTAGGGTTGACTCTATTTGGGTTTTTTGGGTCAATTCCATTGGATTGTGTTAGGCTATAGGGTTCTCTCTAGATGTCAAGAATCAAGATTCAATACCCTCTATTATTTTCATCACCCAATACAAGATTTAAATTTTTCCCAAAGAAACGCTTATTAATTTGGCAGCCATTATTTCTTCCTGCTTTAAAAACCATACATTTAAATGAAAACAAGCATTGCATTTCAACTACAAAAATATATTAGTGTTCAATTCGCATTTCGCTCTCGCCTGGGTACCGCATTTTCCTCAAAGATTCGCTCAAAGATTTTCTCGAGCTTCAAGTGAGAACAAAGATTCACCCTCGCATTCACCCCGGAAGCTCTTGCGTATCAACATTCTCCTCAAAGATTCGGGCCCCGAACTCTTGCATAACGTAACATTTGTCCCGCATTCTCCCCTCGTTGTTCGCTCGCCTCTGCAAAATGGTGCAGCCCGAGTCGCAGCCCTTCCTCCTATAGTAGGGTTGACTCTATTTGGGATTTTTTGGTCAATTCCATTGGATTGTGTTAGGCTGTAGGGTTCTCTCTAGATGTCAAGAATCAAGATTCAATACCCTCTATTATCTTCATCACCCAATACAAGATTTAAATTTTTCCAAAAGAAACGCTTATTAATTTGGCAGCCATTATTTCTCCCTGCTTTAAAAACCCTACATTTAAATGACAAAAAGCATTGCATTTCAACTACAAAAATATATTAGTGTTCACCCTCAGCATTCGCCCTCAGCTCTTGCAGAACAGCATTTTCCCTCAGCATTCACCCTCAGCTCTTGCAGAACAGCATTCACCCTCAGCTCTTGCAGAACAGCATTCGCCCTCAGCATTCGCCCTCATCTCTTGCAGAAAAACATTCGCCCTCAGCATTTTCCCTCAGCTCTTGCAGAACAGCATTCACCCTCAGCATTCGCCCTGAGCTCTTGCAGAACATCATTCGCCCTCAGCGTTCACCCTCAGCTCTTGCAGAACAGCATTCGCCCTCAGCTCTTGCAAAATGGTAAGTTCTTACTGCAGGCCCTTCCTCCTATAGTAGGGTTGACTCTATTTGGGGTTTTTTGGTCAATTCCATTGGATTGTGTTAGGCTGTAGGGTTCTCTCTAGATGTCAAGAATCAAGATTCAATACCCTCTATTATCTTCATCACCCAATACAAGATTTAAATTTTTCCCAAAGAAATGCTTATTAATTTGGCATCCATTATTTCTCTCTGCTTTAAAAACCCTACATTTAAATGAAAACAAGCATTGCATTTCAACTACAAAAATATATTAGTGTTCGCCCTCATCTCTTGCAGAACAGCATTCGCCCTCAGCATTTTCCCTCAGCTCTTGCAGAATATCATTCGCCCTCAGCATTCGCCTTGAGCTCTTGCAGAACAGCATTCGCCCTCAACATTCGCCCTGAGCTCTTGCAAAACAGAATTCGCCCTTAGAATTCACCCTGAGCTCTTGCAGAACAGCATTCGCCCTACATTCACCCTCAGCTCTTGCAAAATGGTAATTTCTTACTGCAGGCCCTTCCTCCTATAGTAGGGTTGACTCTATTTGGGTTTTTTTGGTCAATTCCATTGGATTGTGTTAAGCTGTAGGGTTCTCTCTAGATGTCAAGAATCAAGATTCAATACCCTCTATTATCTTCATCACCCAATACAAGATTTAAATTTTTCCCAAAGAAACGCTTATTAATTGGGCAGCCATTATTTCTCCCTGCTTTAAAAACCCTACATTTAAATGAAAACAAGCATTGCATTTCAACTAAAAAAATCTATTAGTGTTCAAATGTACATGTGTGCATCACTTGTGTAGGGTATTCCTTTTCCACTTTCACATTATACAAGAATGTGTGCAGTATAGTTCATATTTTTTGTGATTTATATTATCTTGAAAAAGGAAAGGTAAATTATTTCCCATGGAAAAAGAAGGTTTTCCCTTTTTACTACTGGAAATGGTACAACAAATTTCCATTTCTACCCGAAACTCCTATGAAACAAGAACCAAATAAAGGCCATGTCCTCAATGGACATCATTTGGCTTTGAAAATGGCCATTGCACCGTGTTGTTTCTTATATTACATCACGATAGTTTCTTAGGTCATTTCTTGTTTCCTGAGATGAAAAACAACCAAAGAAATTGTGAAGATCCTTTCAAGAAATAAATGACCATTTCTCAATCATATCTCAACTATTTTTTATTTTATTCAGTGGTTGCTTACTTTGAGAGAAATTTGACACTTTTATAAGGAATATAACATAAAAACACAAAATGGGAAGGAATTGATGAGGTAGATGTCCCTTAGTTGTTGTCAATTAAGAATTGATAATACACGATGCATGTTCTGTACTACAAACTAGATTCCTTCTTGGAGTTAGGACACATAGTATTGAATCAAAGTTGTAGTTTCTAACTTCTTGTATTGGTTCATCAATATTGAAATTCAGACATTGCATGTCTTCATTGCTTCATGTTTGAATAATTTGCATCATATCGTACAATAGGAAATTAGGAATTATGATTATTATTACTTTATGGATCTGTTAAGTTACTTTTAAGTTTGGATGGTTTAGTGTGAAATTATTCTAGTGTGCCCCTAGGCCCAGGTGAAGGAATGCCAAGGACTGAGAACCCTAGTTTTTAAATGGTATTGTTTCTTATACCCAAAAACCCCTCAACATCACTTCTTATTAGTTCTTAACAATAGTGTTGTAAACAATTTGAGAATTGATATAGCAAAATCTCGCACTTCTCAAGATAAAGTCCTAAAGTTAAAGTGTGATACCATGTGTAATTCAATAGCCCCATTGTCACCTCACCAATCTCTTTTCACTTCAGGCTAGCTCTCCTCCAACTCAAGGGGGGTTCTCCCTAGTAGATGTTAGGGATCTAATGGCCCAACCAAACCAAGTCAAGAGCCCCCTAACTCTCTATGTTTACTACTATCAATCAAAATATTGAACAATAGGGTCAGACATGCATCCTGAAGATAAAATTTCCAGGGTATTTTTGGGTAATTTCCAAGGGAAAGTCCCCAAACACATATAATCAAGGAATTATAACGTGATTTAAAACATTAAATATCAACAAAATCGTTTAAAGGATATTGAAAGGAAAAATGTGATGGAAGATAGAAAGTGCCTTACTTAAATGCTCTAAGGATTTTTCAATAGTTGCTCCAAAAGCTTCACTTCAAGGCCATTCAAGATCGTCTCCAACAATGCTATACCATCAGCTTCAACAATGTTGCTCCAAAAATATCCTCAAGGTCTTCACAACAAGTTTACTAGAAGTTGCTCCAACAATATATTCAATAAGGTCTTCATTGTCAACTCGTCTCTTGTTTGGGTGCCTTAATGTGCAATGACATGTTTCCAGGACTGAATTCAATGCAAGGCATATTTGAAACTCTAACTCTGTCTTCTGGTGTCTTATTAGAAATTATTTCAGTTTTCATTTTGTGTTTTCAAGTTAGATATTGTTTTCAATTTTTTACATTTATAATTTTATTGCAATGTGGTAGACTGATCAGGGCAGTACAGGAACAACCCCGAGACGGGATGATCATGGAAAGACGCCAGCGGAAGAACATGTAAAGTGCCAGCATTGCTCTATCTTCAGGTATTTTAGTTATTTACATAATTGAAATAATATTAATTTTTTTCAAATATGCAGACACCTAGCAATGGTACGCCTGATGATTCCCTCTTTGAGGAAGAGCTTTCTTCATCCCTATCTCCAGTGTTCTTGTTGCGAAAAAAGGAACGAGATGCAAGGTCGGAATTTAATACTTTGATAGACGCGCCTCAAACACCTGAAATAGAAGAGAGGATAAAAAAACTTATGAGCCAGCTAGAAACATATCAGGTAATAATAAAAATTCAAAAGGATATTTTTTTTGTTCTGCATGAGATGAATTGTGACAGTTTGATTTTTAATTTTTACATTGACTAAAATAACAAAAATTTCTTTTGTATGTAGCGTTTTCTGGCACTTGTTGAACCCGGTGTTGGTGGTAGTGGGACACAAGGGCAAGAGATTGCCCAGCAACCCTCTCGTACACCTTCTACTCCTTTAGGTTCCAGCTAAGAAACACACCCTGCCCAAGCAGACACCCAGCCAACCACTGAACGTGTTGGCAATGATGAGGATGATATGGCCAACTACATTATTGCGTTTCCTGGAGCTACACGTGTCAGCTCCACAGGGACCATTAATGGCACGTTGTTGGTGAATGATGAAGGTGTCCCTATAAAGCACGTACAACTCCCAGGTAAATTTTAATATTTTAACTATTTCATGTACTTTATCTAAAACATATTTATCATGATTTTTATTTTTAAATTAATGATAATATTATTTTTTTTCTGTGTAGGAAACAATGAGTTCTACGGGTTTTTGGAGAGCCATGCGTTGGTAATTTTTGGCCCAACCATAAGCACAGGGTGGAATTCCCAGAATTCCAACCTGAAAAGATAACTTGTAGATTATCTAGAAGCCCTTTTTGGGGTCGGCACATTTGACAGAACAGCAGTGGCTCGGGTAGCCAGAAAATATTTGAAATATACCAGGGACACCTATAGGACGCAATTGCAATTTAACCCTAGATACGAGCGTCCTCTCACAGTTCCAAAGAGTGAGTGGAGAGCACTCATCCATGACGAAAAATATAAAAGGGAAAAGAAAAAAGGAAAAATGCCAACTAGACCCGCAATGTAAATTACAACTTTAATTTAATAGCTTTAATTTTCTCTATGTCTAAAATAAAAGTATGCTATGTCATATCTGACTTTAATCTTTTGATGCTAGGTTTCCTGACACCTCAAAGGCAACCAAAACTAGGATTGAAAAAAAGGGCCATCACAAGTTAGGCCAGGGCGGCTACTTAAAATTAGCCGTAAGAATTGTAATTAAGTAGCTAAACATCTTATAATTAATTGTATCGCCTTCCAAAGTTTTTGTAATCCTATCAAATATGATTAAAAATACACAATCATATGTAATGTAGGGTGATGAATTCGGAACAGAAACTATAGAGGAAGATAAAAATATCGCTTTCCATTTCGGTTATCAAGCCATAGTTGAACGTCGCAAAAGCTTGGGGCAGGTCCCAAGATCCAGAATGCCTGATAAGGTAAAACATTAACCTTTCAATATGTTTGTTTTCGTCCATAAATTTAATTTCTAACAACTTTGTTTAAATCAGGGGAGCAGCACTACCGACGAGGCAAATAACCCAGTTTTAGAGCCAAATGTAGATGATCCTCACGTGCAACCTGATCATTGTAGTGGGGACTAGGCCGACAATGCTACTATCAGTGAGGGCCATGACGGTAATTAATTTCCACTTATAATTTTTTCTAATTATACCTTGATGGTTGTCCTTATAAAGTTTTTTTTTTAAATGACAGAGAATGTTTCCCTTGAGGATCTTACCACCAGAGAGGAAGACAGGGCAACTGTCCCAACGGCGACAACTGGTGCACCAGGTAAATAATCTCATTGCAATTTTTTTTATTAATATTACCGAACTAGTTCAATGATATTTAAAAGCTGATAATTAAAATTTAATTATTATCTGTTTTTGGAGGCGATGCCCCGTCACTGGATGAGACCAGACATCGTGACAATGCAACTAGGTCAGCGGCGACAATTGGTGCACCAGGTAAATAATCTCATTGCAATTTTTTTTATTAATATTACCGAACTAGTTCAATGATATTTAAAAACTGACAATTAAAATTTAATATTATCTGTTTTTGTAGGCGATGCCCCGTCACTAGATGAGACTAGACATCGTGACTACGCAACTAGGTCAGTGGTGACAACTGGTGCACCAGGTAAATAATCTCATTGCAATTTTTTCTATTAATATTACCAAACTATTTCAATGATATTTAAAAAATGACAATTAAAATTTAATATTATCTGTTTTTGTAGGCGATGCCCCGTCACTGGATGAGACCAGACATCGTGACTACGCAACTAGGTCAGTAGTGCGGGTCGAAAGGCACGAAACAGGAGCAGAGCATGATGATATTGATGATGTAATTAGGAGCTTTAAAAATAGGAAGAAGAAAAAGAAAATTCGATAATGTAAAATATTGTATTATAAGACAAACGTTACCATACTTGGAACGTTTTTTGCGTTATATAAAAAACTCATTTATCATACTATTTTTATGTCAAGCATTAATTGCAATGTTTCCTTGCGTACTTTTTGTTGAATTGTTTTTTATTAGTTATTGAATATTTTTTTTATGCTCATGAAAGTAAAAAATGAAATATAGATTGGGTATTGGGGAATTGAGAGTGATGTGAGGGGGGGGAGGGGCCATAAGAGCTTCCACCTTCACGTGGTCGGCCCTGTTTAGTAGAGAATAATTTATTGGAGCGATTTAATCTTGGAGCAAACCTCCCTCGATCCAGTGTAGCAACAAAAAATTCATTGTTGACTTAGTTGCTACTCTTCCAAATCGTGGGAGGCTTGTTCCAAGTTCATGCGACTCCAATAAATTTTTCTTGAAATGAAGAGGAGCTTATTCAGGTATGTTTTGACATTTTCAACATATGTTCTAACATTATCATTAGAATGCATCTTAGAGTAAAAAATACTACATCAATTACTTGTATTTCTTGTATAGATAATGATGGATTTTGATTGACTTGGCAGTGCAGGTACAAATCCTCTTGCATCATGAGAAATACAACTTGTCAAACAGGGTCATGTCCAGGATATTTTTGCTTGTGCACTTGACCAGGTTCATAATGTCACATTTTGTAATTTCCTTTACAATTCATAATTCAATATTAAGCTTGTTCATGATTATTATCTAGGTTTTTTGTATCTGTTTTTTCATCTATTTGATTGTAAGCAACTCTGCATGTTTCCTGTTGTTCACTATGATTTCTCCCATTACCACTCCCAGGATGAATCCGACTTTATTGTTACATAGGTTACTTTATTGTTACTATGATTTCTCCATTTACGATTTCATAGGTTACATCATGTAAAGTTGTCAATCTCAGGTTGGTGATGAGCTTTGGTTCTCCAGATTTGGGGCTTTTCTGATATTTTCTCCCTCATGTCATTCCTGCATCACCTCGTTGTTTGAGCATGCCAATTGTCTACCACTTGTACCAATTGGCACATGTCAATCTCTGAGTGGTGCCACTTTTCACCTATTTTCAGTGAGAGTTTAGGGTTTCTCTAACATAGCTTCAGAAATCCGATTCAGTGCCTGCTTGAATATCATCACATAATACTCATGGTTTGGATTAATGAGCATGTTCTAAATGGTTGTTTTATTTGTAAGAACCACCCATATAGTCATCTCGAGATATTTCAGAAGTTTTCTCGGGTTTCCTTTTTCACCGTTTCTAGTGGGTGGGATGGTGTGGGGTGATCCATCAATACTGGTGCTCTTGTAGTAGGGAATTTTTTTTTGGGGATATAAAGGAGAATTTTATGTAGATATCCCATTGGATGCATTTATAGATGGGCACGAGAGTTCAAGAATTTAAATTAAAAATATGCAACCTATAGCATGGCAACCTGAAGGCCACGAGAGACACTAGTTAAAGATTGTTTTGTGCTGGCCATAATATAGTCGTGATTTCTTTCTATTATCTTAATGCAAATATATAGTCTGGTCTCATTAAAATGAGGATTGTGGTTGTATTTCTCTTTGGTTGTTTCTCTCTTAATGCTCCAGAAGTTGCAAAAAGTTGTGATAGTTGTTTAGTTTGCCTATTACAACTTAAAAGTGGTTTTTAGCAATGGGAGTCATGTTTTTTAAGGTTCATACTAATATGAAGATCTTGTAATTCTATATTCAGGATAAGATAAGATGGCCTCTGCTTTGGGCAGTATGACAACAATTTCCACATCTACCTCATTGGGTAACAATGGAAAGGGGAAGAAGTTGGGTGCAATGTTTGATAATTATGGCAGACAACCGTCTTCTCTTTCAGTTTTTTCACCCATTTCCTTTAATCACTCAAGCAGAAGAGGGAATCTGATATTACGCGACAAAGAGAAGGTAGTTAATATAAGAGCTATGGAAAAGGAGTTGTACTTCAACAAGGATGGCTCAGTGACAAAAAAATTGTAGGCTAGAGAAAAAATTATGTTTAAAGGAAGGTCACCTGCACGTGAAACTTCACTGCGGTGGATCTTTCCTTGTCCACTTATATTCGATTTTAATGTGTTATTTTAATTTTTAATGGAGGGTTGTTTTGGCATATGGTATGGCATTCAATTGCACACTTACTGAAAGCATTGTCAATTTGTCTTGCAGGCGGTGTGAACAAACTTGTTGATCTTGTTGGAGTCACCCTTGGGGCGAGGGGAAAAATGTTGTCTTGGAGAGCAAGCATGGTTCTCCAAAAATAGTTAATGATGGTGTGACAGTAGCTAAGGAGGTAATTTGTAGATGTGTGCTCTGGTTTTCTTTTTAACGTTGTATTAGTTCCCCTCTTAAATGTCTTAGATTTGGTAGGCATAATTTGAAAACTCAAAGGTGAAAGGAAACATATTTGTTACCCAGTGGTCTACTTGGCCTATGGACTAGCCACATTAGAGTAATGCATAAAGCTTTTCACAGCAATAAAAGGAAAGGGTTATGGCTGAGTCAAATTTTATTGTTATTGACAGTGTAATGAAATGTATCTCAATGCTATGGTTTTTGCCTTTTATTGGTTGAATTAGAGGACCCAGTTGAAAATATTGGGGCCAAGTTGGTAAGGCAAGCTGCGGAAAAGACAAATGATTTAGCTGGGGATGGAACCACAACATCTGTTGTTCTTGCACATGTTGGAATATTGAAAAATTCCAGAACAATGAATGGAGAATAAATCTCCCTTCTTCTAACACAGAGAAAATAAAAATTTCTTTGGCAGGAGACAGAGTTTCAATACTTTGAAAACAAACTTATATTCCCTTCAATAACTCAAAAAAAAACTATTACACTTCTTCCTCACTGAGAGGGATTACAAAATTATGAATGCTACAAAACGCAGTGCATAAAACCAACTCATTGTCTGTTCAAAACAAACATACTCTATCTCTAAAACACTCTGCTGTGTTTTTCACTTTCGCATTGTTGTGCATACACACTTAAAAATTTACAATCAGTCTTTCACTTTTTACACACTGTTGTGTAATAAAAAATTTACGTACTGTCTATAAAAAAAACTACCAAGATTTTTTTCCTTTTTATTTTTATATGTCGTAACATATAAAATATATTATAATAAACCCTCTTTTTAAAAAAATAAAATTAAAACTAAATTCTATGGCCCACCTTTCATTTCGCATATGATATATATATAACATATGTATAAAACATATGTATATATTAAAGCATACACAAAATTAAACTATCAAAACATTAAAGAACCCTTTCCGTCGGACTTCAAAAGTCTGAATAGATTGAATTTCAAACCAAATTCGCGTTCCAAAATGGGATGCTGACGTCTGCCTAATTTGTAACGTGAATTCTGAATCCAATGTGCCTTATAAAAAATTCGGGTCCGATTTTCAGGTTTTCAGATTCCTTTCAATTTCATGTGATCCAATATTAATGCTCCACGTGTCCTCCTTTTGAATTTACAAAAATGGGCGGTAAATTTCTGGTTGGTGAATTGCGTTAATGTTGGTTGTTGTGTTTAAATACAATCCTGTACAGAAATATGGTTGCGGCCGTCTACAAAAAAAACTTGCAGGAATTTTAAATGCTAAATTAAATTTCTGGATGGCATGCAAGCAACCTCCAAAAAAAAATGTTGTTGCTGCATCCGTCCTTCTGCTGCAGCAGTTGAAGTTAAAATTCAACAGCACAGGGTTTAATAAGTGAGGGTGTAAAGGTAACTTTTTGTCGATGGTACTGGATTAAGATCATCTATTCATTTTTGTAGGGTCTTATGGTGTTTGGTTTTTAGTTTTGGGTTGGGTTTATTGAGTCTAAGATAGTTTTTGAGTGAAAAAATTGCTATCAGGTATTAAAAAATTTTGGTTCTTTTGTCAAAATTTATGAGCTTGTTAGGAAATACAAAACTGACAATGGTTGCATCTTAAATTTGTGGAAAATAATTTGAAATGAAACCTTTTTGTTTAGGTTTTTGCAGCAGGTGCAAACCCCATTCAAATTACTAGGGGCATTGACAAGACAATAAAGGCCCTTGTTTCGGAACTCAAAATTTTGTCAAAGGAGGTAAATGCTTGCCTTTTGAGTAGGCTGGTTTTCCTTTTTGCTGATGGTTTGGTGTATCTAATTGAATTAGTTTCCTAAGGTATTTTTGGTTGCAAAATCCTTTTCATTTTTCATACAATATTGGCCTTGTGGAATACATTTGATTGTGTGGTCTTGTTAGATCTACAACATTTGTAGTTGTTTAGTCTTATGGCCGAGGTGCACTTTTATTATGGAAATAGTTGATGCAATATTGTCATTTAATCCTTACTGCAGGGTAGCATGTTGAGAAGTTTCTTGTGAAACATTTGGTATTCAAAATTACACTTGATCCTATACATCATCATGCACTTGAATTCAAAATTAATATTCAAAGTGTGTCAGACAATTCTTGCAAAATTTCAAATATTTATGTTGTTTTAAACCATTATCTTTTTCATGTATTAGATGCTAAAAATGAGAAAAATAATTTGGTATGAAACCAACTGGTGAATAATTTCCAGCAAAACAACCACTTCCAAGACATGATTTAGAAGTAGAACATATGTACTTATGAAGCATAGAAATATATCCTTGATGCATTGTCAATGTTTGGCTAGGGTTATTTTTGGAGAAAATAACTCCTTATTCCTAGAATAGTGATCTTCAATACAAGTAAATGCCAGAGAAGAGAGATCACCGTGTGACATAAACCTATTAACAAAAGTGAATAGGGAATGATTATTAATTATGGCATACTAAGTTGTGAGTGATTTTGACTATTTGTCTTTAACATGTAAAAATGTTAAATTCCAAACTTACATCATCATGGTTTGGGTATTTCACCACGAATTGATCATTTTACCATGTACCTTCTTCTAGAGGAATACTCTTCCACTTGATTAGGTACTTCATAATGGTTATATGTCAAAGAGATACAGAATTTTTATCTATAACTTTTTGTGGTTCAAGAATCAACTTTCATTCTTCATCTAATTTTGGAAGTTCTATTTACATTGGCATATTTTTTCCCAAAATCTTTTTTAGGCAAGATACATGAAAAACCTTATGAATGCAAGAATAAGGAAAATATAACTTCTATACCACTTGTGCAATCCTATGAATAATTATTTAGGGCCATAACATTTTTGAGCTAATTCTTTATTCTTCTTTTTCTTGAATGAAGATTGCTTATAATGCTATAATCTAAAAAATACCCAATTACCCTCCTCAAATTATCTTTCACTTCAATGTTGTTCCCCTTGTTGTTTTATCATTTTTCATGTCATTTGAAGGTTTTCCATAATAATTTTCAAATTTTCTTTAGTATTTTCCATATGTGACTCTGTTTCCTATACTTTGGACTTATCTTGCAAAAATTAGGAGTTGGATATCCATAAAGGACCTTAAATGGGGAAATTTTAGTAGATGTGTGATAGGTAGTATCATATTACCATTCTTCCTTGACGAACCCACTTCATCCATTAAGATTGCTTTTCTAAAGAGTAACATTGTAGATAAACTTAAAAACATTTGTTAACTATTTTTGTTTGACCATTTGATTGTGTTTGTTATGTAGAAGTCATGGCAGCTAGTGTTTCTCCACTCATATTAAATAATTATTTCCAAAAGTTTCTTGTTACTATTACTTTAGGAAAACCCTGAAGACTATGAATTTCTTTCACGGACACTTCTGCCACTTGGCTTGTTGTTTATGTACTTTGAGCTCTACAAAAAAAATCTACAAAATTTGTCTATATAAATGACCACAAAAATGTAATACTTACATTTATATTTCAATAACCCTGTAATAAAGTCTATTGATATATCTTCTAGTATTTGAATATGTATGTGGAATGGTTGAAGTAACCCTAGAGATTTTACTGTCTCTCTTTTATTTACTATGCAAACCTGACCTTCTCTTACAAAATTTTGAATATCTTTCTTCATTCCTTCCAAAAATATATTTTTTGATCCTTTGAGATGTTTTAAGGAACCCTGCGTCCTACCATCAGAGAGACATGGGACTCCCTTAATATTTTTTTATTCAAATATGCTTACGTGCATAAAAATATTCTACATTTGCACCAAAGTATATCTCTCTTTCACTCCAAATGCTCCATAGAGTTCATCCCATCCTTTATAAATTTTATTTTTTGTTTATTACTATTGTCATTTTTCCATTATGGCAAGCTTCTTCTAGCCACCTAGGAATAGAAAATGTAATTGGATATAAATTTGAGGCCTCTTCTATTTTAGAAAGAGCATCATGTACTAAATTTTCCTTTCCCTTTTTGCAGATTATCTCAAAATTAAAACTTTGCATTTTTTCTCCTCATTTTTGTTAATCTTCTAATGAAAATCATAGCTTCAAAAAATACTTTATGCTATCATGGTATATCTTGACTTTAAATTACCTCCCAATGATATACTATCCCCATTTTTTATTGCATTTAATATTGCTTCCATTTATTTTTCATACGTAGATTTCACCAAATATTTTCTTTGAATTCCTTGCTTTTAAAAGCCAATGATATCCCTTATTGTGTTAATGTTATGGAAATTCCTTGTCCTAGTGCCTCACACTCTACTATGAATGTTTTACCAAAAGTAGGTGCAACTGATGTTGGTGTAGAAGACATGGCATCCATTAAAAGAGAGAATTCCAAAGTAGCCTCATCATTCTATATAAATGATATTTTCTTCAAGAGATATGTGAGTGGACTTGAAATGCATGTAGAATTCTTAACAAATTATCAATAATATCATGTAAGTCTAAAAAATCTTCTAAGAACCTTGATTTTCTTAGGAATAGGTCATTTTTTAATAGCTTGCATCTTTTGAAGCTCCAACTTCACTCCTTCCTTTAAAACAATATGAACCAAATACTCAAATTCTTATTTCCCAAAAGCACATATGGATATTTTTACATAAAAATTATTGTTCTCAATAATTTATATAACTTTTCCACATGTTTAGTGTGGTATTCCCATTATTTATTATAAATATGTGTATTATCAAAGAAAACCAACACAAATTTTATAAGATGGGATCAAACAAAATTGTTCTTAAGTCAAGCCCGCCAGACTTCAAATGGTGATAAACCATAATTCAAACCAAATTCGCATTCCAAAATAGCCTGCTGACGTCGGCCAATTTTGTGACGCGAAAACCAATTGAATTCCGTCCTAATCTTTTTCGGGTCCAAAGTTGGGCTGGCGTACGGAAGGAGAGTTGTGACGCGAATTTCTTATCAAATTCGCCCTAATCTTTTTCGGGTCCGGATTTCCACTGCGCGAGCGGCCCAAACAAAGATCTGCTCCAATCAATTTCTGCCATGTGTCCTCAATCAAATGTTGCCCTGTTCCCGGATGCGGATGCATTCGATGGCGTTTAAGCCAATGGGACATGGATGTGGCGATTTCATATCAATCGCATTAAGTTTTAACGCTGTTCAATTAAGTTCCAAGGTTTTCACATCTAATCGCATTAAGTTTTAACACTGTTCAAGATCAGATCTCCACTCCTGTTAGCGATTCCGCATGCTCCAATATGATCCGGCCTTCGGCTCTCATTAATGATCAGATATTAATTATGACGGGCGTCCTTCGATTACATTGTAGTCAGGTTGATAAAATGGCATTTCGCTATGGTTTTTTAGACGAGCTAGTTGCTGGGTTACACTGCCTGCTCACTGTGACGAGAAGGAGAAGTGGCCAGCTAAACTGCTGCTTAGACCTTGCTACATATCTGCATTTCTCTCGGTCTGGTCCTTGTATGTCTTCCTCTGTTTCTTGAAATTCTGCTTCTCCGTCTCCTCTTGTGCCCACTGCTGAGACTGCACCCATGCCTCGCCTGCGTCAAAGGATGCGTTTCCATAGGGGGAGCACTAGAGGTCAACCCCTGCGTGCTCCCTCCAGCCCCTCAACCGAGTCGACTTCCCAGTCCAGTGATTATCACGCAAGTCGCTATCCAGATACTAGAAGTGGGCGGGGTCGGGTTCTAGGATCTGGCCACCGTATGGGCTCCCCTACTCCTCATTTCCCCACCGCTTCACCTTCTCCCACGACGCGCACTACGCTTTTTTCCTTTAATTTCTCTCTGAACCACCCACAAATCACAGCTTCAATTAATGTGGTTTTCTGTGAGGAGGCCCAAATGGAAGAAAAATGCACCCGTCCAGCGGGTCTGAGCTCAGAAAAATCTGGCCAGCATTTGGGCCTTCAGGAGGGGAGCGGTGGCATGATTGTGGAGGTAGCACCTAGCGATCCTGGACCTTCCGAAGGATGGTGTCGAATCGTCGAGGAGCCAGAGGAGTAGTTTGGTTAATTTGTTTTTCTTGCTTCGCGACCCACTTAATTGGGTTGCTTTTAAATTATTTTACTATGCTGGACCTCTGTAATATTTTTGAATTCTGTAAATTAAACGTTCAAGACTAGTTTCCCCGTATGAGGGTAGTCTTCTTAATTTTTTGATTTTTTGATGAAAAATTTGCCATGAGTCTGGGCAATGTTTTTGACTTCGGTGTAATTTTATTCCCACTGTTAATAGATTAACTTTACTTAGAAAAAAAAATGTTGCCCTGTTTCTATTTTAAACCTGTTTTTTGAAATACAAAGCCATGTTTATATGGTCTACGTATTATACTCTTTCTCTATATATCTACGGGAACCTTTTTGCTATGAACAGGGTGGATGTTGTAGCGGGCTACTAATGGAAACAAGCAAGCCTGAACCTTACATCTCGGATGCAACAGATGGTTACCAATTTTGGAATCAAGCAAGCCTGATCTTACAAGCGAGCCTGGGTTTCTGCAGATGGTTTTTATTTCCGAGAAAAAGCAAGCCAGAACATACAATCGACCCTGGGTTTATACATATTTTTGCTCTATCATGGATGCTTTTTGTGTGAGGTGTATATCAACAGTACATGTCTCTGCACATTTCCTGTATCCGCTTTATGATACTATTTTATGTGTTGACAGGTTATCACTCTGCCTTCAAAACTAGCGATGCTGGTTTATTGATATGGTCTAATGGTATTTTTATATTTTGGACATATCACACTCCTCACATGATTAGCGTTTTTCTCTGTTCAAGGATTTTGGGTACTTTAATTTGTATTTGGAACAATGGACGTCGGTACTCTATCTGTTGTTTTACTATTCTACATACTGCTATTTCACTTTATTATAGATGCCTCGGGCATATTTGGATGCTTTCTCAGATTTGTCGATAATCTCCATGTGGACCGTTACTGGGTTTTATATCAAGTCCCTGTATGTGACATGGGATATTTTTCTATCACTGTCTGGGGTGGGACTTCCACTTTTCTGGATGGATATTTGGGTTCCAATCTTTAGATGTGAAAATGTAATGACTTCATGGACTGTTTTACTTCATATAATATATTCAAAACAATGTTTTTTCTCTTGTGAAAAAAAAATGATTAATGTTTATCACTCTTCCTTCAAAACTAGCGATGCTGGTCTATGTTGCTGGTTTATTGATATGGTCTGATGGTATTTTTATATTTTGGACATATCACACTCCTCACATGATTAGCATTTTTCTCTGTTCAAGGATTTTAGGTACTTTAATTTGTATTTGGAACAATGGACGTCGGTACTCTATCTGTTGCTTTACTATTCTACATACTGCTATTTCACTTTCTTATAGATGCCTCGGGCATGTTTGGATGCTTTCTCAGATTGTCGATAATCTCCATGTGGACCGTTACTGGGTTTTATATCAAGTCCCTGTATGTGACATGGGGTATTTTTCTATCACTGTCTGGGGTGGGACTTCCACTTTTCTGGATGGATATTTGGGTTCCAATATTTAGATGTGAAAGTGTAATGACTTCATGGACTGTTTTACTTCATATAATATATTCAAAACAACGTTTTTTCTCTTGTGAAAAAAAATGATTAATGTTTATCACTCTGCCTTCAAAACTAGCGATGCTGGTTTATTTATATGGTCTGATGGTATTTTTATATTTTGGACATATCACACTCCTCACATGATTAGCATTTTTCTCTGTTCAAGGATTTTGGGTACTTTAATTTGTATTTGGAACAATGGACGTCGGTACTCTATCTGTTGCTTTACTATTCTACATACTGTTATTTCACTTTCTTATAGATGCCTCGGGCATATTTGGATGCTTTCTCAGATTGTCGATAATCTCCATGTGGACTGTTACTGGGTTTTATATCATGTCCCTGTATGTGACATGGGGTATTTTTCTATCATTGTTTGGGGTAGGACTTCCACTTTTCTGGATGGATATTTGGGTTCCAATCTTCAGATGTGAAAATGTAATGACTTCATGGACTGTTTTACTTCATATAATATATTCAAAACAGCGTTTTTTCTCTTGTGAAAAAAAATTATTGTTTATAGTCGAAGTGCTGCGGGGTCGTTTATTATATTAATATTTCACGGTCATTGGAACGCCCACAATTCATAACAAATATTGGAGATTTAATGTCTTGTTTTAAAGTTTCATTTTATTTTTTTAAATTGAACCCGCCATCAGTATGTCGACGCCTTGTAAGTGTCGGAATTGCGACAGCTTCAAAACGTCGGAAGAGCGACAGTATAAAAATGTCGGACGAGCGACGTTCAAAACGTCGGACCACATTTTTTCGGAATTGCGACAGTTTACAAACGTCGGAAGAGCGACGTTCAAAACGTCATACCACATTTCGTCGAAATTGTGACAATTTGCAAACGTCGGAAGAGCGACGTCCAAAACGTCGGACCACATTGTGTCGGAATTGCGACAGTTTACAAAGGTCGGAAGAGCGACGTTCAAAACGTCGGACCACATTTTGTCAGAATTGCGACAGTTTACAAACGTCAGAAGAGCGATGTTCAAAACGTCGAACCACATTTTGTCGAAAGTGCAACAGTTTACAAACGTCGAAGCGTGATGGTTTGGGAAACGTCGGAAGAGTGACGCTTGTTTTCAAGCGACAGAAAAAGTGTCGATAGTGCGACACTTTTTAAGTGCGTCAAAATTGCGATGGTATGGCAAACCACGTTTTTCCCGTCCTCGAACTATCACTCTTGCGACGACTATGTGTCGGAATAGCGACGAATTAGCCGTCGGAAATTCCACCAAATTTTCTAGTGTGGAGTGGCGTAAATGGAAATTTCATTGCCCGAAGTTTGCCTCTACTTGTGGTAGTAATGCTAGTAGTGAAGAAATTTTATCGAAGAGAAAAACATATTTATCAAGAGAATTAAAACATAACATAAACCAACAACAATACATAAACATGCAAAAATTGTAAAAACAATATTATCCTAAAAAAACCCCAACTCCGGGGAAAAACCCAACGCAATGAAATTTCATTAGCCTTGGCCAAAACCCTAGCCAACCCATCCAAGTGAGCCTTCATCGCTCACCTTCGTGGCCTCCATTACAATAAATTCCTCCCAACCTTTTAAAGGCTACATTACATGAAATACCATGGGCAGAAAAACCATGGGTACACTATAGCACGTGCCCAAAACCTCCACGGTTAGACTTGGTCCACATTGACTCTATTCCTAAATCAAGTTTACCTAACAATTAAATTGTGGGGGAGTGCAGATAAGTGCAAAGGAAGGTGCTTTCAATGTGCACAGTGCAGAGGTGCAAAGGAAGTTTTCATTATCCTTCCTCCGCACTTTGCAATGTGTTACGGACTCTTTATTTTGAAAATAGATGTAGTAAGAAAACCATTGCTATTGGTTTGAAATGACATTCCACCTAAGAAAAATTTGTCATTCCTAGCGATTTTCAAAGCATATTGTTGACTTGAACCAATGGTCCAGGAATTAATATTCCTTGTAATTTTCATTTTGTTTCACTAGTTACATTTAAATTTAATAGGCTAGAATATTCTTGTATTCTTATATACAAACAAATTATAAAATTTAAAATAGTTTTTTTTTAACCTATGAAATAAAAGATTATGAAAATCAAAGATTTTCAAATAGATTTTTCATTTCCATATCCACTTTTATTGGTGAATTGCAAGCATTACTAACCATATATAAATATTTTGATGGCCATCCACCATTATATTTACATAGAGACAACCAGGTCTCAACCATTAATGACAGTAATGGTGGTTGATGAAAAATTCAAACATAAGAGAAATCTCGTCAAGACATAAATCCATTATGAGAAGTCAGAAAATGTGCTTTCTTAATTATAATGAGATATGAGCATCCATAAATCAAACTACAAGAATTATGACGGCGTTGTCTTTAACATTAAATATTATGTAACATAAAATGGGTATCATCTTTCCTAACCACGTTGGGCACGATATATGAATTAACCAGACAACTGAATTAACAAAAATTCCTCGCATACCACTGGATCAAATGGATCACTGCACAATTTCCGGGAGAGATTCGTTCAAACATATAGTTCCACAATTGCAAGAAGAAATAGTTGTGTTTCAATCAAATCAAAATGGACCAACACCACACTCCAACTCAAGAGCCAGAAAAATTGTGCACTCCTCTATCCAAATGAGTCGTACGAGGAGCAGGTCTTGTACGTCTAATTAGAGATCACCCAATGGAGAATAAAAAATAGGTAGATTATTTTTTATTGTTGAATATGAAAGAGCACAGGCTGATTTGGCATAACATAAATAAGTTTTCACAATTGCAACACGCATAACAATGAATTCAAATGGAACTTTGTTTCATTGGTTTCTATGTCCCAGAATTGATATTGTATTTAATTTATTTGACATGGCCCAATTTTTATGTATTATCTAATGTACCTATACAAGGCCATTGTGTCCACAGAAATAGGAGGCCTTATAGCGAAAGGTTGATAGTTTCATACTTTGCACTTTGTCTTATTATGAAATAGAACATCAATTTATGTGTATTTCGTAGAAATTTAATACAAAATACAAGTATTGCCTGGATTCTCCTGATCTAACAATAATATGCTATTGTTAAATACATAATCTCTCCTACAAATCTTTGCATAATTTGAAACGCAATAGCCAATCACAATATCATGAAGAAATATCAATCACACATAACACAAATAATTTTACCGGGGAGAACTTATAGCTAAAAATCCCCACTATCTTCTATTATGTATTATGTCATGGATCATGAAAAAATTACATACAAAGCTCTAATCCAAGAGCTCTCAGTACATGGGCTAATTGTCTCACACTGTCATTCAAAAATTGGCAAGTTCCTTAGACAATTTTCTATCTCCAGACAGCCTGTCTCCACAGTGCAACCCCAACTGATAGCAATCCCTAAATGAATGCAATATTTCCTTCCTTGACTGTGAAATCCTCATGGGCACATCAAAAGTGTGTGTGGTTGCATGTGTGCAACTAGATAATGTCACAATTGATAGTCAACTTCCCTTTCACCTAGAACTCAACTGGGTCTCCACTGGATCTGACATGCATGCAGTTAATAGTAGTAAATATTCAGCTGCATGTGAGAACACTGATTGTGAATTTTTACACAGCAATTTGTCGCCGTCCCTGAAATTCCCCGTCCCGAACATTGAAGGGCTCTTTCCGTGACCTGTGAGCAGTGACATAACTTGAAAACACTTTCATGGCATTCCCCTAGACATGTACTTTCATTGCCCTGAAGACGAATCCTTGTGAAAAACCCTAAAAATAGCCTTTTTTGCATTGGTGCGGGTACACATTTCATCCCTCTCGCCAAGGGGGAAAATCCTCCAAAGAAGGCGCGCCAATTGGCACTCTGTCTCAGAGCTGCACCTGCGCCAGGATTAATAAAGGTTGTTTTTTAAAAATAAATGGCGGAATATTGACCCCAACCAATTCCTAAACTGGTCTCTAATTTGAGTTGGGAGGTTGGCTTCGAATTTCCATGTAGAGGAGGTAGTTTTCCACCTCTCATGGAAGCTTCCTTGAGGATAGGGCCAATCCCATGATTGTAGGGATCCCAACTCCCCTTCCACCATCTATATAAGCTTGCCATTTTCCTTTGCAAGCTAATCTCCAAGAGCCTTCATAGCCCAAAGAATGCTGCAAGAGCTTTGATAGTCCTCATAAGTGCCAAATCCATAGCAAGGAGATTGACGATCGAAGAGAGAGGCTTGTCCCCATTCCCGAAAAGCTTTACCGAGACATATTCTGCTGATGACCTGCCGAAGGAAGGTTCAGCGTCAGAGCCAGGTTGTATTTTCCTTTATTTGAATTAATGATAAGCGACTATTGGTTATGGTTCCACTCATATTGTTCATTATGATCATGAGTTGTGTCTTCTCTGACTGATACATAATTGCATATATCAGGTTTTACGCTTGTGTTTGTCGTGTTTCTTGTGTGTGTAGGTGTTCGATCGCGGCGAGCAAGAGGATTGTGATATGCTGGGGCAAGGAAATGGGAGCATCATTTCTTCTACAAACGACAGTGTTGGACTTGAGGTAGGCCTTCTTCACGATTTGGTCTATTGAAATTAGGAACCTGCACCGTAGCATGTTACGATTGTTGCTAGACCCGATCTGGGCTAGTAGGGATCGCCTTTGTCCACAGAGGGGATTTACCTCTACAACAAATTGGCGACTCCGCTAGGGAGTTAGCTTGTTGTTTGCTTTATAAACTACAGATGCAGCCTGAAGTTAGCCAGATAGCCTTCGAAACGCTCTTGCTCTGCATTAGCGAAGTAGATAAATGTTGCTTCAGTCAATCTCCGGTCTAGTTTATGAACTAAACACTTGGAGTATTATCTTGTCTTTCGGTCGATTCTTGACTTTGCTTGCTTGATCAGCTCTTTTGGCTGGCTCTTTTCGTGAGTTTGGCTTTTGTTTTAAGCTCCACCACCACTGGGTATGCTTCTTGGATTGCTTATTTTTTATTTTTCCTTAGTAAACTCAGCTGGCGTGCTTTTCAGTGTGACAGTCGCGCCCACTAGCGCATGTTGTCAGTGTATTACTCGCGCCAATTCCATTCTGGCGCTAGTTTCAACCTTACAGTCGTGCCAATCCTGTAAGGTGCTAGGGTTTACTGGGTTTTAAGCCTTCTGAGACTGATCTGGGTGTTTGGTCTTGTTTTTTTGACTGTTTGAGTGTTCTGGGGCCTTGTTTGACTGACTGTGACCTTATTCCTTTGTTTTTTTTCCCATTTCTATCGATTTTACATTTTAGCGCTAGGGCATATAGGTGCTATCGTGCGTCGAGCCTCCCTTGAGAGTTTTTGGTTTATGTCTGTTCAGTCAGCTTTGTGATTGCTTCTCTTCACTCATTTGGTGGTTGTCTATCGTTTTATTGTGTTATTTGAGTGATCAGCTTCTTCTTCATTCGAATTCCACTTTGTCTCGTTTTGGGCCTAGATTACATGGTTCAATTGAGTCTTTGGGTGTCTTTTGATTTGAGGGAATTTTTATTGATTTGAGATCTGATTGTAGGCTTGCATTGAGTGAAATTTGATTGTTTTTCTCTTTTTCTTTTGTTTCTCAATTGCTTGTCTCATTAGTTTTCATCTTGTTTAGTGCTCTTGCTCTTAAACATTGAAAATACAAAAAAAAATCTCTTTTGCGTTGAATTGGTTGGTGTGAATTAGATCTTTTCGGTGTTATTGGTTATTAGTAACTTTGAACGAAAATATTTTAGTTTCCATTAGCTGCATTAGAGATATCATTGGTTGTATAATCATTTTTTTGTTGTGTGAAAAGCTCTTAACTCTCCTGTAACTAGCTTTCATCGAATGAAATGATATACTATGGCATGTAGTGTGCATTTAGGATATTTTGAGACATTAAATTCGCTAGGGCCTGAAAACTAAAACATAATTGAAGATAAACATTAAAATTTATTCAATTTGCACTAAGGCAGCATTGAAACATTAACGAAATATTTAGAGGTCTATGCTAGAGACGTGTTCTGACGTCTTTAAACCTAGTAGCTGTCGTTCACCTCTTGGCTTTATACAGCGCTAGTACGGACTTGTGCTCCCCGTACCATCGCGTATATAAAGGGAGACCCCACTAGGTTTCTATCCTTTATCCATAGGAAGCTGAGTCTGCCGCCCTATACCCGTGATACACCGGAAACAACATTCGGGGAGATTGCTTGCACATATGTCAAGTCCTTGGTTGATTTCTCTTTCATTTTGAAACCAAGGTGTATATTGCAGTTCACGGTTATTTTGTACACCCTTTTCCTAGTATTCCTGAGTAGTCATTTTGATCTTATCTGACTATTTAAATTTCAAAAGATCACCAAGAACTTTTCCTTTCACGCTTGCATCAAAACTGAAATAGATAGAGTCATCTTTCATCTGTTTCTTAACTCTTAAAACATGAAACAGTGAAGTTTTTAAGTTTCAATGTCGTAAAATAAATCACCCGCGATCACACTCCCCGTTAGATTTTGCTTGTTGGCCATTTGATTGTGTGCCTTGGTTCTTTTTCAACCCGTGTGTGTGTTTGATCTTTTTCTCTTGTCATTACTACCACAATGGCGGAACACTCAGTTTCTTCTACTGGTAGTCCATATACGGATGATTTATCAGAGGTTTCTAAATCCTCTTCTGAACCTCAGCAGCCCATCGTTTCCGAGTTTCCCGACGGGGGACCGGTTCTGTCTGAGCTTCCCTTTGGAGGACCACTTGAATTCAATTGGCCCTTATCCAACCCTTGGTCCATATTTGGAGTAGGGGAACATTTCCCTCCTCTTACATCAGGTTTTCCTTTTTTGGCTGCTGTTATTCCTCCTAGCCCTTGCTGTCTATTACGAGATATAGCGGCAGGTTCAAATATGAGTGAATCCAGTCTTTACGCTAGCTAGGAAATCCCCACGTATGGTGAAGATTACCAGCTATTCCTACAAGTAACTTGGAGTTTATTCCCCGAAGACAATGCCGAATCATCTGTTATGTCTTCGCCTAGTCCCTCACTACCAATAGGGTATAGATCCTTAGGGCAGATTATTGCTGCCGCTCCCTCTATGGGGGTATCAACTCCTTCTATGAGGCCAGTTGTTCCTTCACTGGGGATGTCTCCACAGACGCCTGTCACATCATCCCCTTAGGTCACTTCTGTACCCGTTAGGCCCACTGTTTGTGTGGCTGGATCTACACCTGCTGTTACCACTCAGTCTGTAAGGACCACATCGCTTCCCGAAGACGTCTACATGCCTTCTGTTATGCCGGAGAACATCTCTCCTGAGGAGTATCGATTATCCTTACAACAATCGAACCCCATGTTTGGACAACCCTCTCAAGATCCCAACCGCTCATATTTTTCGCATTATGCATAGGACGATACACCCGTGTACATTTTTCCATATTAGTACGATGAGCATGGGAACCCTTTACGTTTACCCGCTCTTGAGGCTCAACTTCATGCTCATTGTTTACCGTATAACCAGGTTGGGTAACCTTATAACCCGCAAGGACAACCTTTTCAAGGCCAACCTTCGAGCCAACCTAGCTATCCGTATGACCCACAAGGTTACCTTGTGGGCCAGCAAGGGTCGCTATATGGTCTGCAAGGATAGTATTACAACCCTTCAGGTCAAATCATGAAGCCTCTTCCTGGAGTCCAACTGGGACAACCTCAAGGACTCACAGGTCAATCGGGGTACCAACCCAGGCCGGTATACGGTCCTGGGGGGCAATTCCAACTGTCACAACCCATGCAACCTCAGTATCTTATTGCTCCAAATGTTGTACATCAGCCAGGACCATCTTATGGTCCTGTTGTAGGTCAAACCGGTTACGAGCCACCACCTGGCTCTATTCCTCCACCAGGCCAACTGGTTCATCCGGGAAAACCCGGTGTTCCAGCACCGGGCCAACTGGCCCATCCGGTACAACCTGGTGCTCCTCAACAACCAGGTCAACCTGTACAACCGACACAACATGTTTATCCGAGTCAACCAATTCAACCAGGGTAGCCCGTTCAGCCAGGTCAGCCTGTCCAACCAGGCCAGCCTGCACACTCTATTAACCCTGCCCAACAACTGATTTATTCGATGCCACAACCGAATCAACTAGTGTACCCTAATTATCAGGCTCAGCAAGGTCCCACCTATCAGCAGCCCACTCAACCTCAAGGCGGTTATTACCATCACGGTCAATCTTGACCAACTTATTACCCGCCCTAAGGTTCCCATCATTACACTCAACAACTCGGCTACGCCTATACTCAGCAACCAAATCCACAGGCTGCCCAAACGGGGCCCACATATAATCAGGGTCCGTACTCTGGCTATCAAGCCCCGCACACTGGTTACCAGCAACCGAATCATACTGGCTATACACCCCGTACCCCCTACAGTCAGAATCCTACCGGACAGAACCCATGGGGGCAAGGATATTCTCAACCAGCGTGGAGTACAGGTAACAGTCCTTATCGAGGACCTGGCATGCCATTCAATCCGCAATTTCCATTCTTGGCTACCTTGGAATTACCAGACGTTTCTAAATTAACCAATGATCTGATTATTCACAATCCTTATTGGCCTCCGGTTCCAACCAAGGTACCCGACGACTGCCCAAAGTTTGAAGGTAAAGATGGTGAAGACCCCCAAGCTCATGTAATGACTTACCATTTGTGGTGTTCGTCTAATTCTTGGGTCGATGATTCAATTCGTCTACGTCTCTTCCAGCGCACTCTTACGAGTGCTGCCGCTAAGTGGTATATTGAACTACCCTGTGGCATCTTTCAATATTTCAATACTTTAGCAATGGATTTTCTGACTCACTTTCAGTTACCGGTTCGCTATGAAGCTGGGACGCATCTCCTGACTTGGTTGAAGTAGGATAAAGCCACCAACATATCTGATCATATACATGAGTGGCGACATCGTCGTAGAATGATCAAGTTTGATATACCTGATCAGCTGCTAACTCATTGGTTCACCACGTCCTTCGTTAACAAAATCGCGCAAGATATTGCTATGGGGGCATGTGTGATTGAAGAACAGGCTATTGCACATGCCCAGTATCTCAATCGGGTATACTCTCAGTCCGACACGCTATATGATATTTTGACTGATGCTCCACGCCAGGGAACCTCTAAACCCCACCTACCCCAGCGGTGGATGGTGTTATTGGTTCCGTGTCTCAAAATTCTAGAAAATATTCGAATGGGAAGCAGAAATCCAATTCGTCCAATAATTATGCTCTTCCTGCCCCTCCAAATTCTAGAAAAAATGCGGAGGTTAATGCCATTCAGGCTAATCCTATGGAAAAATCCTCCAAAGGGAAAAAAAAGGTCAAAGGAAAATCCAAACCCGACGCCCCAAATCTAGACTCTTCTAAATCTCGTACTGTAGATGGTTCTCAACATAAACTGAAGTACCCCTACCTTATTTGTGAAGGAGATCATTATACCAAGGATTGTCCATGATGATATGAAATTATTCAACTTCTTAAAGGCTCCAAAGGGACTCCGACAGTTCTTAAAGAGCCGTTCTTGTCTCAGCAGACCCAGATGGTTGAGCAGCCTTCACCATCTACACCATTTGGGTCCCAGGTCTTTATGATGAATGGTACTACACCTATCTCCGTAAATACGCGTTCGAAGGATTATACTGAATCACATTAGGTAGTTGGAAAGGAAGTTGTGGATGGCCCACCTCCTCCACCTGTCTCTGGTTCTTTAGAAATTGTGAAGCCTACAGCTGAACCTGTTGTGAGGCCACCTTCTAAAGGTGTTTTGTGAAGGTCTTCCTACAATCCAAATGCCCGTGCTGCTCAGCATTATAGTATTTTTGAGGATTTGGCTCAGGCGCCTTCTACTATGTTCCCATTGGAAGTCCTTCAAAGTTTCCCTTCGCAACAGAAATCTTTGTTATCTGCAGTCGGTGGAATTGATCCCACTGATTCTAATCCTCTCACCTTCGACTTAGAAATTTTTACCCCCCAGCTTCCACATCAAATTGCTCTTGTTATTCAAGTCAGGATCAATGGTCTTAACATCCATAGTGCTGTGGTGGATGAGGGTGCTTCTACTTGTGTCATGTCGTTCGCCTGCTGGAAGGCCATTGGCTCTCCGGCCTTGTCATCATCTCCCAATGCCTTAGAGGCATTCAATAGTTGAGAATCCAAACCCCTGGGTGTTCTCAAGAGTTTTTTTATTACGTTACAGGGGAAGACAGTCAACGTAGAAGTGGAAGTGGTTGACGCCAAGCTTAACTACAACCTGCTTCTTGGCCGCAATTGGACTCAGGCTATGCTATGCGTGACATCCACCCTCCTTCGACTTCTTAAGTTCCCTCATGAGGGAAAAATTGTTACTGTGGATCATTTGTATTTATTCACCTCCACCTCTGAGAATAATGTTACTTACGTGGATAAGATCCCCAATCCCCCTGACAGTCTATGACCTGGTCTCTTCAAGGACCTTGTCCTCATGGGTATTTTTCCCGCACCGCCACTGCACACCTTTCAAGTTAACATTATCTCTAGGTCTAACGACCCATGGATTATCCCTTCACCTAAACAAGTGATTGATTTTGGAGAATCGGTGCCCTTAACTCCGATAGAGATTAATTAATGTGAAATCATTGCCACATCCAATCCTCCCCCTCCTCAACATACTCCCTCGAGCATGGCTTTAGATATCTATTTTCAATCCCCCTGGCTCGTCGAGGCCGACTCTCCTGATCCTCTTAAAGAGACTTTTCTTTCTGACGAAGCCATTGTTGAAACCATGTCTCTTGAGGAGCTACCTTGGAGCAATACGCATCATCGTTCCTCCTTTATGCCTAGTCTAGGGGCAATGTCAGATTGTTTAGAGTGTTTTTCATCTCAGGTTCCCACTCCACCTCTTCAGACACCTATATTGACACATGAGGTCTTATCAGAGGGAAACCTGAGCAACATTACTCAAACCACTCCGATCGACATCTCCGTTAAACTGGGGATAGTTGAAAAGATACATGTGGGAGTAACTTGTTCTCCTGATGAGATATGAGTTTATACTGATCTTTTCCGAGAATTCATAGACATGTTCACCTGGTCCTATGAGGAAATGCCTGGGATTGATCCCAGCATAGTAGTGCATGAGATTCCTACCTATCCCGGTGCGAAACCCATGTGCCAATGCTTACGCCTAGTGCATCCTCGTAAAGCCGCTGCCATTAAAGCAGAAGTTGAAAAAATTCTGAACGCGAGCTTCATTTACCCGATCCCCCTCATAGAATGGGTCTCAAATATTGTCCCTGTAGATAAAAAACAAGGTACTATAAGCGTCTGCATTGATTACCGTGATATTAATCACGCCTGTCCTAAGGACAACTATCCTACTCGATTCATAGATAAAATCATTGATGAATGTGCTGGGAGCGAGATTTATTCCCTGATGGACAGCTTTTCTGGGTATAATCAGATAAATATTGCACATGCCGATCAACACAAGACCGTATTCATCTGTCCGTGGGGCACCTTTGCTTATAAAAAGCTCCCATTTGGCTTGAATAATGCTGGAGCTACTTTCCAGCGTGCGATGTCTTACGCATTCCATGACATATGCCATATCGTTCAGCCTTATCTGGACGATCTGCTAGCTCACTCAGCTTGGCGATAGGACCACCCAGAACACCTCTGCCAGATTTTCCTTCACTTTTGACGCTATAATATCTAGCTTAACCCTCATAAATGTGTCTTTTGCGTGGATTCTGGCCATCTTTTGGGGTTCATATTCTCCAAAGACGGAATTCGCCTTGACCCTGTAAAAGTCGAGGCTATTGTCAATATCCCATCACCCTCCTCGTTATATCAATTACAGAGTCTGTAGGGAAAATCTAATTTCCTTCGACGCTTCATCCCTAACTACGTGAAAGTTGCAAAAGGTTTCACGCGTCTTTTAAAGCAAAATGTTCCCTTTCATTGGGACGATATTGCTCAACAATCTTTTGAGAAGCTAAAGACGTTACTTGTTAATGCTCCGTTGCTTCGTCCCCCAAACTATCACCGTTATTTCACTTTATATTTGGCCACCGTGTTTAGCACCATAGCTATGGTCCTAATGCAGGATGATGATGATGGAAATGAGCATGTTGTCTATTATCTATCACGGAAACTTCTTGAAACAGAGACATGTTACGCTCATGTTGAGAAGCTGTCATTAGCAGCAGTGTAAGCTGTGCAGCGTTTTCACCACTACATCCTGCTGCGTACAACAACCGTGGTTTCGGATTGCAACCCCATGAAATATATTCTATCTCGAAAATTACAGGGAGGCAAATAATGCAAATGGACCTTTATCCTTCAGGAGTTCGACTTAGATTTTACCACTGCTAAGTTGACCAAATCACTGGTTTTTGCAGATCTCATTTGCTCCCTCCCAATAGACTCAACCCCATCTCATTTCGAGGATCATATCCCGGACGAAACAATCTTCCTCATCAGCACTTGTGACCCATGGTATGGCGACATTATCGTCCATATTCAAAAATCAACGTTTTGTTCTGAGTTGACCAAGGATGCCTGACATCGGATTCGGCATCAGTCTCAACCATACCACATTATAGGAGATACGTTATACCGGGTTGGGGTAGATTCGGTGCTCCGCTAGTGCTTGACCTAAGAAGAGGCTGAAAGAGTCTTGAATGACTGTCACAATGGCACCTGTGGCAGTCACATGTCCGGATATGCCACTGCCCAAAATATTCTTTGTGCAGGTTACTTCTAGCCGTCGATATTCAAAGAATGTATTGTTGCAGTCCAAAAATGTCATGCGTGCCAGATTTTTCAGCGCAAGATGCATGCGCCACCTCTCCCTCTACATCTTGTCATTACTGTTAGCCCTTTTGAAAAATGGGGCATAGATTTTATGACGTGTAACCCTCATTCGGTTGGGGGGCATGCATATATAATCATCGCTATCGACTACTTTACCAAGTGAGCTGAAGCGATGCCTACACTAATCGCTGACGGTAAGATAACTGCCGAATTTATTTTCAACCACATTATTGCACGTTTCGGGGTCCCTCGGGCCATTGTAACCAATCATGGCACTCACTTTCGAGATTATATGATGGCCTAGCTGACATCAAGATTGGGCTTACGGCATGATAGATCAACGCCATATTACCCCCAGGAAAATGGCCAGGTTGAGGCTGTGAACAATGTTCTGGTCACAATGCTTCAACGAACAATTTTTATTCATAAGTCTAATTGGCACCTCCAATTGTTCGCAGCTCTATGGGCCTACCAGACATCAACAAAGAGTGTGACTGGATTCACACCATTCCAATTGGTGTATGGTCTGGAAGCAACTCTTCCAGTTGAGTGTGAAATTCCTTCCTTAAAGTTGGCTGTGGAACTCTTGCCTGACACTTCTCCTGAAGAAGAGCATCTCTTGTATTTGGAATGGCTGGATGAAACTCGCCGCTTGGATGCTTTAGTCATTGAGGCACAAAAGAAGCAGGTCAAAGCTCACTTTGATCAATCAGTTTCTCCACGTTTCTTTGTCGAAGGGGATCTTGTCCTCATATACGACCAAGCGCACGAAAAAATTGGAGCAGGAAAGTTCCAACCCATGTGGCATGGGCCCTACATAGTAAAACGAATATTGAAAAATGGGGCTTATGAGCTCATTGATTATGAAGGAGTTCCATTGGCACAGCCTAGAAATGGGTTGTACCTTAAAAAATACTATGCTTGAAGTTATTTTTGGTGTGGTGTGTGTACATAGGTGTGTATATTCATTTGTGTGCATGTGTGGTGTGGTGTACGATGTAAGCATCTTTCTGCTGATCAGGTCTTCCTGATTGTGCAGATGTCTATTACTCCATTTGTGGGTTTCGCAGATGGTGCCTCCTACAGTACCAAGAATCTGTCCTCAGCAGCCTAGGTAATCTATGATCCTGCTGGTGAATTGGTTAACCTGGAAGGTGTGTGTCTGGGTCTTGCTACAAATAATATCACGAAATATAGTGTTGTGTTGGAATTATTAACTGAGGTTGTGGACCTTGTAATTCGTGAATTACATGTGTATCTAGACTCACAACTTGTAGTATTACAGCTTAATGGTCAATATTCGATTAGAAACCCATCCATTTTACGTATGTATCTACGTATTCGTCTACTGGAGAGAAATTTTGACTATATCACATATCAACATATACCCAGGCACATGAATACATTAACAGATGCAGTAGCTAATTTGGTTCTAGATAAACATTTCCACAATTTATAAAACAAAAACATCATCACGTGTAAAGATGTCCATCCAGAAATAGGTATATATATATATATATATACATCGAAATGTTTACATAGTGTGCATCAAATAAGATCAAAAAATATACATGTTCATCTCAATACAGCCGGAGACGACATGTCTCTCAAAAAATATGCAGGAAAATCCCTAATGTCTAATCTGCATGGTGCTCATGGTAACAAGCCACTGTACGCACTAAGCATCTCAGTAATCAGTGGAGGTGATTGGGCACCCCCACAGTGTGTCGCTGGTATGCTAGCGGAACATCTGCTAGCTGTGCATAGTCCGCGATCCCCTAGGCGATGCCATCCAAGTTCTATATCAGTTCACCTGCCTTGCCACCCTCATCTTGAGGGTCATGTTCGGCATGGGTTCTCCGTGCAATGGGCGACATGCCCACGGGCCTCTCTGGGCTGACATCTACATATACATAAAACTATGATTAGAATGAACGTGTATTACCAAAAAATCATAAATACATAAAAATAAAAATAAAAAGAGTATCTTACCCAACTCCTCATCCAAATCCTCCTCCTCTAGAAGCGGAAGGTCGGGATCTCTAGTGAAATCGGTCCCAGCATAGGGCCAATCTTCGACCACGATCAGTTGTTGCCACAACCACCCAAAAAACTCAGGCCTCCAAGACATCTATTGGCCTCCTCCTGACCTAGGCATAAGTGCTGCCCGGTGAGCCATCCTCGGCTCCCTTGGTACCAGCTCAGCAACTATGGCCCCTTGGCCATGGAAAATGGGTAGTCATTCCAGGATGAACGACACTAAAATGGAACCGTAGCCAAACTGCTTTAGTTTGACTTGCTTGCATCTTGTCAGCTGCCTCTTGATATTGACCGTCACTGCGGTAGCCCAATCAAAAAATGTAGGGCTCATACACTCAGATGCTAATATGAGTTGGGATTTTGTCGCCTCATGCGGTGCATGCGATCCTGCAACCTGCGTAATGGTGTGTAGCACCACTCTGAGTGATAGATCGTGGAATATGTGGATGTCCACCTTCCTGCTTCCCAACCCGGTTCGTGCCCCTGGGCACACCCTCACCATTACTTGTTCAATTTTTTCTTCAGAAGGTCTGTTGCCAGTCAGAATAGGTACTGGGCCTCTCTGCGACAGCCCGGTGATGAAATATACATCAGAAACCTCAAGTTCCAAAACTTGGTCCCGAAGTTTAAATACTTCTTCATTTTCGTCCCATATGCTGACCAAGTATTGTAGAAGCTCAGGTTGAGCTCGCAAACATGGAGTAAGAAATAATTTTTTGAGTCCACAGTTCTTCAGTGCATTCGTACAGGCTTCATTCTCCATAGCCATTTCATCTTCCTCCCCATGTTCCCTCTCCTTCCATACAATAACCATTGTGCTTGGTTATCTGCATCAACATGATATAAAACCCTTGTTAGATCTCTGTCATGATTAAAAATCCATATGTATGGCTCACTGTTTAAAAATTTGAAGCAGAAAATTATGTCCCACGGTGGCGCGACCCCTTTGTGAGAAAAATTCCATTGGCCTTGGTCGTGCTGTACTTTGATAGCGAGCCCTAAAATTTTAAAAGGTTCCTCCCAGAGGTCTAATGCATAATGAAACTTATAAAAAATGGATTAAAATGGAGCTTAAGGGAACGCATTTTACCTGGAACAGATGAGGATCTGAATGATGTCTCAGATTAGTCACAATCACCGTCGCAAGTTTGCACACAAACAGACCACTGTTGCTCTCCAAATGAGGTAAAAAGTAAAACTAAATTTGTGTTACCATTTGGAGCCTATTTATAACTTTTTAAGTCAAAAATTAGGTTTTAAATGTCATTTTTCTCAATATTTTAATATATTTTGTCGAAAAATGGATTTTACACTTGCCTTTATGTGCAGTGACAAGTTTTTACGTGACTTGAACGGTGATACGAGTTGTATTTTATACTTTTTCGGACTCATTAAAAACATGAAAAATTCATTTTGGAGTCATCTTTCAGCTCTTTTCTGACTCTCTAAACATGAAAATATCGCCGATTTTGTCGTTTCGATCTCGTTAAAGTGGGCATGAAACAACATCTACCCAGTATACGTTTACCCCTTTTTCAGGCTGGGATGGATTAATTACGAAAAAGGAATACCCTAGCCTATCATGACTAGGAGGTTTCCTCAGACATATTTTTCTACCTTTTCGGATTTGAGGAACTATCTACGAAAAGGGACTGTTGGAGTTTACTTTTCTGATGTCTTTTCAAACTCTCTAAACATGAAAAGACGCCGAGTTCTTCCTTTGTCAGACTCGTTAAACCCTGATGATATTGGATCCAGTCGTAATGACGATATTCGAGTTTCTCCTTCCTAGGGCTTGTTAAATGTACTAGGATGGATTCGTCCAAAGAACGAACTTATATGACAAGCATATGGTATCCCCTTCAAGCTTGTTTTAAAAAATAATTGGGGTACTCGCCAGAAATGGTGGGGAAAAATGGAACTAGCATCATTGTCATGTCAGCAGTATGTCGCTCTTGAACATGGCACTTGTCTGCATTCGTGTCGAGTTGGGGACATCTCATCTCGTTTTCCACTTGCCTCTGTGGGTTTGGGCGATCCCTTTTGACCTCTCATCTACTCTTTGCCTTGTCATCATGACCTTTGATCTTTTGATGTCAAATACTGCCAAATCCATTGGCGTGCCACCGATATGTTCAAGAGAAGTTTACCTCTACAAAATTTCAACCTTCCTCTGATTCTCATCTGATCTTGATTCACAAAGAAATTATGTTCCTCTGTCTCGCATCGATGATGTGGGAAACATTGTGGCCCACCTTCGATCAAGGTCACTTCCTGTTGACTTTAGCTCATTATCGAGGAAGCTAATCTAGAGACTCCCTTCTGGTACCTTAGAGCCTGCATGCTTCAATGGCAGGTTCTTCGTGTTCGATGTGAGTTTTTCATCAACATTGGCCTACGATCGAGTAATTCTACGGGTGTTCGACGTCATCTCATTAATTCACATGTCGTGGATTGTACCTATAGTACCTTGAGGGCCATTGTCATTATTGGTGGTACCTCCGCGTCTGTTGGCAGAAGCTTTCATCATTGTTTGGTAATCAGACAGTGTTCTTGCATGTTTGACTTCGGCTCACATATTCGCATGCTTGAACTTGTACTTTCGGGTGAGATGGACGCAAGAAAACTGAGATTCTGTCTGTTATATGTGGGTGCAATTTTGTGGATTATCATGATTAGTTGCATGACTCACTGATTGGATGGCTGCGACCATACCTGAGTCTATTTATCGATTCTTAATGGATGACTGTGCCCATACCGTGGATCTGGATTATTTTATACTCTCTTATGGATGGCTGCGCCCATACGACATATATATCATGTATTTGAGATGTCAGTTGTACTTCTCTACGCAGGTTTTTCGACGGCGGTGTTTTCAGTTGGACACGTTCTCGTAAAGCATTTCACCCCTCTCTCTCTTTCGGGCCTCATGCATTAGGGGGCATCTGTTACACAGCAATTTGTCACAGTCCCTGCAATTCCCCGTCTCGCACATTGGAGGGTTCTTTCTGTGACCTGTGAGCAGTGACATTACTTGAAAACACTTTCATGGCATTCCCCTAGACATGTACTTTCATTTCCCTGAAGACAACTCCTTGTGAAAAACCCTAAAAATAGCCTTTTTGCATTGGCGCGGGTACACAGTTCAGCCCTCGCTCCAAGGGGGCAAATCCTCCAAAGAGGGCACGCCGATTGGCGCTCTATCTTAGAGCCGCACCCGCGCCAGGCTTAATAAAGGGTGTTTTTTAAAAATAAATTGCGGAAGATTGACCCCAACCAATTCCTAAACTGGTCTCTAATTTGAGTTGGGAGGTTGGCTTTGAATTTCCATGTAGAGGAAGTAGTTTCACACCTCTCATGGAAGCTTTCTTGAGAATAGGGCCAATCCCATGATTGTAGGGATCCCAACTCCTCTTCCACCATCTATATAAGCTTGCCATTTCCCTTTGCAAGCTAGTCTCCAAGAGTCTCCAAGAATCTCCAAGAGCCTTCATAGCCCAAAGAATGCTGCAAGAGCTTTGATAGTCCTCATAAGTGCCAAATCCATAGCAAGGAGATTGACGATCGAAGAGAAAGGCTTGTCCCCATTCCTGACAAGCTTTACCGAGATGTATTATGCTGACGACCCGCCGAAGGAAGGTTCAGCGTCAGAGCCAGGTTGTATTTTCCTTTGTATGAATTAATGATAAGTGACTACTGGTTACGGTTCCACTCGTATTTTTCATTATGATCATGAGTTGTGTCTTCTCTGACTAATACATAATTGCATATATCAGGTTTTACACTTGTGTTTGTCATGTTTCTTGTGTGTGCAGGTGTTCGATCACGGCGAGCGAGAGGATTGTGATATGCTGGGGCAAGGAAACAGGAGCATCATCTCTTCTACAAACGATAGCGTTGGACTTGAGGTAGGCCTTCTTCGCAATTTGGTTTATTGCAATTAGAAACTTGCGCCATAGCGTGTTACGATTGTTGCTAGACCCAATCTGGGCTAGTAGGGACTACTTCTGTCCGTAGGAGGGAGTTACATTCTCAAGCAACATGAATTAATTAATAATTAATTCACTTGATCTCTCATTGTATCTCCAATTACAACTAGCAATAACCGATTTTAACTCACTTAACTCGGGTTAAAATACTTCTACAACTTTTATAATTGCACTTCCAACTCGTTTACAACCTCAAATCACTCGCTACAACTAATTCCACTTGCAGCTGTCCTACCAACCAACCTCTAACTCGTAATCTTTGTTAACCGGACATTTTCCACTTCCGCTAACTATTTCCAAGTGCTCATTGAGAATAGATTATTGTTTATTTTCAAACTATTATCATGTGGATATTAATAGTCGACATGCATCTATAAATAGGAATTTTGTTCTCATGCACTATGAATAGACATCCACCTAAAAAAAGGCTCAAGGCTCCATCCTAGTGAAGGTGCTTAATTTTCACTAGGATATTCTCGTTGAATCCCTCTCAACAATAAAGGGATTATCCTTCACCCCAATCCTGTCTCTATGTATTCAAATTTTCTCCTGGTGAGCGCCTTTGTCAGAATATCTGCATCTTGATCTTCTGTGGGAATGTACTAAAGCAACATGATTCTCCTCTGCACAAAATCTCTGAGATGATGGTACCAGATATCTATATGCTTGGACCTATCATGAAACACAGGATTAATCGATATTTTAATGCAACTCTGATTATCAAAATGAATCACTGTTGGATCCATATGAGAACCAAAAAAACCAACCAAGATCTTTCTCATCTAGATAGCCTCACATGTAGCTTGACTTGCTGCCATGTATTCCTCTTACATTGAACTAAGTGCTACAGATCTCTGCTTCCTGTTGTACCAAGAAATAGTTGTAGATCCAATGCTAAATATCCCCCCTGATGTCCTCTTTATGTCTGATGGACTGCCAGCCCAATATGCATCCGTGAAGCCATGCAACTTCACTCCATCCGTCTGTCTATACCATAGACCATAATCTGATGTGCCCTTCAGGTAACTCAGGACATGCTTCCATGCCTTTCAAAAGAGATTGGTAGGCTTAACCATAGCTAGACTCGGCTGGTTAACCACATAGAAAATGTTTGGTCTCGTGTTCACTAGATACATTAGCAAACCCACTAAATGTCGATAGACAACAACATCCACTACCTCTCCAAAAGTAGCATCCTCTTTCCTCCAGTTTCCTAGAAGAGGAGTATCCATGGGTTTGCAGTTACCCATGTTAAACTTACCCAGTATCTCCTTTGCATACTTGTGTTACATAGCATTTTGTCACCATCCTTGCAATCCCTCGTCCCGTACAATGGAGGACTATTACCGTGACCTGTGAATAGTAAAATGTCCTAAAAACACCTTGATGGCATCCTTCTGCATAAGGACAAGAATTCTCCTTGAGAACATTTCCTCAGGAAAGCCCCAAAAACCTATGTTTTGGCATTGGCACGAGTAGTCAGTTCACCCCTCGCGCCAATGGGGAAAATATACACTAGTGGGTGTAACTGGGCGCTTTGTCCCTCGTTTTTGTACCCGCGACAAGCCTATTAAGGAATGTTTTTTGACATTAGAAAGTGGAAGTTTGATTCTAACAACTTCAGAACGAGTCATCAAAAATAGGTTGGGTTTTTTGGCTCCAGATCTCCCTAATTAGGAAGTGGCTTTCCACCACTCATGGAACCTTCCTAAGAGATAGGACTCTATGACATGATTATAGGGATCCCAAATTCCCTTCCTCCCTCTATAAAATCTAGCCCTCTCTATTTGCAAGCTAGCTGAACTTTTGGGAAGGAAATTATAGTTGAGTGAAAATTAAGAGCAGAGCTAAGGAGAACCCTGTGAGAGAGAGATTTTTGTCAAATCCTTGACGAGCTTTGTGAGACACGTCCCACTGGA
The DNA here is from genome assembly GCA_034641835.2 of Pinus albicaulis. Lineage (NCBI taxonomy): Eukaryota > Viridiplantae > Streptophyta > Pinopsida > Pinales > Pinaceae > Pinus > Pinus albicaulis. The sequence continues at coordinate 552,935,286 of CM076577.1, read as the reverse complement.
ATCCTATCGAAGGAATATCACGAAGTTAGAGCACCGGTTGTAATATTTATCTCGTATCTTAATATACATGACTCTGTTATTGGTTCCATGATTGTGTTTGTCCATTATATAATTCAATTTCATTCGTTCCTCTCTGACTGATCGATAGTTATAAAGTGTGAAATATTACGTTGCATGTTGTCTCTCTTCTTTGCATGTGTACAGGTATCTGGATGCAGCGAGCTCACGGATCGTGACCTGTCCAGATAGGAACGAAAGTGCCACTTCTTCTTTGACAACAGTAGTGAAGGAATCACGGTAAGAAATCTATCGCGATTATATCTTTTGTAACTAGGAATCAATAGCTTTGTGTGTTTCGATTGTTGCTAGACCCACTCTGGGGCTAGTGGGATCGCCTCTGTCCGTAGAGGGGATTTACCTCCATAAAAATTTGGTGACTCTGCTAGGGATTAGTGGGAGTTGGTCCTTCCTCCATTGGGTTGTTTTTGGATTTTGTTTGATTATTCTGCTTTTCTGGTTCACCTTCCTTGGTGTTAAACCCCTGTTCAGCCCCCAGAACACCAGATCTAGCCTCTGTTTGTCCATTTTCATAAATTTGTAGGGTAAACCTGATTGGCGCGGTTATTCCTCTTACATTCATGCCAACTTGCGCTAGTTTCTATTTAGGCACCCACGCCATCCCCTGTTTGGCACAGATTACAGCTAGAGAGGTGTGCCAACCCTAGTAGGTTTTAGGGTTTGCCTGTTTTTGGACTCTCTGAGCTTGAGTTTTGGTCCTGGTTTGTTTTTTCTAGTTGTTTGAGTGCTTTGAAGTCATTTTTGACTGTTTTTAGCCCTTGTCCTCAGGTTTTTTTCCCTTTTCTGTCAGTTTTTCATTTTACCCCTAGGGCTTCTAGGTGCTTCAGTGTGCTGAGCCTCCCATGGGAGTTTTGGGTCTTTGCTTTCCTAATCAACTTTGTTTCTGCTTCTTTGCATTCATATTGCTAAATCCAAATGATTCATTGCATTTACTGGGTGATTGTCCTCTCTTTCGTTCATTTTCGCTTTGTGTTGCTCCAAGCCTAGATCACATTGCTTGTTTGGGTCTCTTTCGAGATTCTTCTTCACTTTGAAGGATTTCGTCATCGGTTTGAGTCTTGATTGTGTTCATTTGAGTTGATTGAATTTGTTTTGTTTCATCTCTCTCTTTATCATTCTCAAATTGATTTTTTCATTATTTTTTCATTTATTTAGTGCCTTTTCTCTAATATATTGAAAAATACAAAAAAAATCTTTTGGATGTTTGATTAGCATAGTGAAAATTGAAAACTCTTTCGCATTACTAGTGTTGTATGATTCTAGAGAAAAGTTTTCCAATTTCATTAGCTTGCATTGGAATCGGTAGTGGATGTTTTTGTGTGTTCATTTCACTATCATTTGAAAGCTCTCAACTCTCCCGTAGATAGCTCTTCATTGAATGAAATGATATTTTATGGCATGTAGTTTGCATCTAGAGGTTTTATGAGATCCAACATTCGATAGGGCCTTGAAATCGAAACGTAAATTGAATATCAACTTCAAAATTTACTGAATTAACCTAAGGCAGCATTGAAACTTAACAGAACATCTAGTAGTCTAAGGTAGAGACGTGTTCCGGCATCTTTAAGCCTAGTATTTGTCGCTCGCCATCTGGCTATACACAGTGCTAGTACAGACTTGTGCTCCCCGTACCGTCACGTATATAAAGGGAGACCCCATTAGGTTGCAAATCCTTTATCCATAGGAAGCTAAGTCTGTCGCCTTTTACCCGTGATACACCAGACACAGCATTTGGGGAGATTACCTGCATGTACGTTAAGTCCTTGTTTGATTTCTCTTTCATTTTTACCAAGATGTGTATGGCAGTTCACGGATATCTGGTACACCCATTTACCTAGATTACCAGAGCCTTCACTTTGATCTTTACTGGCTCTTTTAACTGAAAATATCATCGAGCTCTTGTCCTTTCAAGCTCGTGTCCTACCTGAAAGCGATAGAGTCACCTTTTGCTTGTTTCCCGACTCTTAAAATATGAAACAACAAAGTCTGGTTTCAGTGTCTTAAAAATTAATCACCCACAAAATATTCCTGGTTAGAATTTTTTGTCCTTAGTATTTTATTTCAAGGTCGTTTCCGATGGAAAATTTTCCTAGGTTTTCCAATCAAGGAGTCCCCTCTGAAGGGAGTCCTAGTCCTTTTCCTACTTTACGAAATATTGGTGCTCCTTATATGGCCATGTTATCCCTCCCTGGGTTAACTGTTCGGTTGCCTATTTGGTTTTTTTCAACCTTTGTGGTCTCAAGTGTTCCAGCTACCATACCATCCACTCCTCCACCTGAGAAATGCCATGTTGATTTGAAGGTGGACCTTTCCCCTTCTTCGCCGGTTCCTTCGTCCTCATCTTCTACTTCGCCTGGTGAAAGATTGGATTCTAGTACCAGGTGGCTAAGAAGAGGAAGAAGAAGACTAAGAAGAATAATTCAGATAAGCGAGAGGCTAATTCTGCAGTTGTTGCTTCTAAAACACCTACTCTCGATGAACCTTCCAACCCTCCACGGAAAGTTAAGTTCCCTTTCATTTCGTGCCAGGGAAACCATCTTCTTCGAAATTTCCCTGGCATTTCCAAGGTGCTTGAAGTATGGTCCAACGGTCGTCCGCCGTTGCCTTTGGCTTCCGGGAGTCAGGTTGGGAGCACGTCTTCAACTAGCGCTGGTAAGACTCCTAAGAAGCAAGGTAAGCTCACCAATCCCTGTAAGTTGTGTGAAGGGCATCATGCCATTCACCTTTTTCCATATATGGATGAAGCCAAGAGAGTTTTGGACAACTCGACTGCTTCTGCACCATGCCTTTTGACTGGTTACAAGCAGCTTTCTCTGATTCCTCCAACATCTAATTCAACGATCAGTCAAGAGTCATCCTTGCTTGATCCCACTCCCCTAAAAATTCACCATCATGAATCCATCCCTGACCAACCATTGGTCGTGGGATCAGTTGAGCTAGCCCCATCTGCAGTGCAATAGGTCTTTTCCGTTGAGAGTGGATCTCATATCCCACATGTTCTTCTTGTTTCTTCATATTCCTTGGACTTGGAGAAAGATTCTCCTGTCCCTATACCTCAAGAAGCTGCTCCTCCGCCTCCCATGATGGAGGTCTCAGAGGATACCCCTCCCACCTCTGTGATGGAGGTCATGGAGGATGCTCCTTCTTTTACCATAACACCAGGGGAATACCATCTTGGTTTGATGGTAGCCCCTCCAAGTAGTTTGGTTGCCTCCTTTGATTGGGGTCAATTCGCAAGCTATCGCCTTCCTTCTTATGTGCCCTTTGAGGTTACGATACAGACATTTGGTCTAGTCGTGCCCAACACTATAATAGATGAAGGCGCATCTGTCAATATTTTTTCTTCCACTACTTGGCAAGCCTTCAGTTCACCACTGCTTGTGCCTGTTACCCAGGATTTGTTGGCATTTAACAGAGGAACTAGTCAACCATTAGGGATCCTTCCGAATTTGCATGTTACTTTGGGAGGGAAAACTGTCCATATGGACATGATGGTGGTTCCTGGCCCCTTGGAATTTAATTTACTCTTGGGCTGTGATTATACTTATTCCATGGGAGTGCTTGTCTCCTCCCTCTTTCATGTGATGTGTTTTCCGCACCAAGGTCGGATCGTGACCATCGATCAGCTTGCGTTATTTGGTCCTAATATGGAAGCTAGTCCACCATCATCCCTGCCGGATCTTTATCCGCTAGTTGTGTCATCCCCTCCGCATGTCAATTATGTGGCTACCTGTCCTGTGCCCATATTCAGTGATAGTGTCATTGTACATCGTGTGCTGGGGGCACTGGGTCCAGACTTCCAAGATGTTTTCCTTCCATCGGACGGGAAACCCTTGGAAGCTATGACTTCTTATTCATTATGATGAAGTCTCTCAGAGCATGGTTCACCTGCTTGTGTCAAACTCCTTAAACCATGAAACAAGGTCTCTCAGAGCATGGTTCACCTGCTTGTGTCAAACTCCTTAAACCATGAAACAAGGTCTCTCGAAGCATGGTTCATCTACTTGTTTCAAGCTCCTTAAACCATGAAACAAGGTCTCTCGGAGCATGGTTCATCTGCTTGTTTCAAGCTCCTTAAACCATGAAACAAGGTCGCTCGGAGCATAGTTCATCTTCTTGTGTCAAGCTCCCTAAAAATGAAATAGGGTGTCGTGAGGATGGTTCGTTTATATGTCAACCTCATTAAAAAATGAATTAAGTTTTGAGGATAGTTCTTTTAATGTGTCAATCTCTTTAAAACAATGAAACACGTTCCTGTTCAATTCGAGTCTTTGATTAGAACTCGTAAAATCCCAGTCGAGTCTTTCACTTGATCTCATAACTTGAACCTTCACTGCATCTGCTTTGCATGTGCATTGAAGCTTGGGGGGCATGTACCTCGAATTTAGACACCATGTTGGGGGCATGCCCGGTTTTCCTTGTCATTTAAAGCATAGTTTATTTGGTGTTTTCAAGCTTGTGTAAAAATGAAAACTCATTTCAAGCATAGTTTATTTAGGTTTTAAACTTGCATAAAAATAAAAACTCATTTTCAAGCATAGTTTACATTTGTGTTTTAAGCTTGCATAAAACATAAAACTCATTTTCAAGCATAGTTTGTGTTTGTGCTTTTAAGCTTGTGTAAAGATAAAACATTTTGGTTTGATGCATTTTTGCGAACTTTTAACTTTTCCATTGGGTCGTTACTTATGCAAATTATTTAACTAATACATTAGATAAAATTGTATTAGAAATTTGCATAACATAGAAAACATCATCATATGAAAGCAAGATCCATGTAGAAAATAGATGTATATATATATTTCGAGTGTTTGCAACATGTGCATCATATAAAACCAAAAAAAAATATATGTTTGTTTCAGTTACATCCGGAGACGACATGTCTCTCAAAAATATGCAAATATTAAGCCTAGGTGACTAATAGGCATGGTGCTCATGGTAGCACATCACTGCCCGCACCAACCACCTCAGTAAGTGGTGGAGACAACTTGGCAACCCTACGGTGTGCCTGTAATAAGCTAGGGGGACATCAGCTAAATGAGCATAATCTGGAACTCCACGAGCGATCCCCTCTAGGTTCTATATGAGCTCGTCCCCCTTGCCCCCCTCGCCTTAAGGGTCATAAGCGAGAGGGGTCCTCCTCGCTATTGGTGAAATTCCAGCGGGCCTCTCCAGGCCAACATCTGCATACATATAGGATTAGCTGTTAGAACATGCATGTATACCCAAAAAATCATAAAACTCATAAAATTAAAAAGAGTCTTACCAAGCTTCTCATCCCAGTCCTCTCCCTCTGGGAGCGGAAGGTCTGGGTCCCCGGTAAAGTCGATGCTCGCATAGGGCCAGTCCTCCACGATGATCAACTGTCATCAAAGCCAGTCAAATAACTCGGGCCACCAGGACATCTGCTGGCCGCCCCCTACCCTGGGCATCAATGCCGCCCATCGAGTCATTCGTGTCTCTCTTAGTGGTGGATCTGGGACTATGGCCTCTTAGCACTGGAAAATAGGTATTCATTCCAGGAAGAAAGACACCAAAATCGACCCATATCCAAACTATTTCAATTTGGTATTCTTGCATTTTGTGAGTTATCGTTTAATGTTCATGGTCACGGCTGTGGCCCAGTCAAAGATAGTTGGGTTCATACACTCCGATGCAAGAATTAGTTGCGTCTTTGTAGCCTCGTGTGGTGCCTGCAATCTCGTAGCTCACACAATGGTGTGTAGCATTACTTTCATTGCTAGATTAGGGACGGTCTGAATGTCTACTTTCCCGCTCCCTGTTCCTTTGCGTGCCCCTAGGCACACCCTGTTCATGACCATTTCCATGTTTTCTCATGAAGGCCTAGTACCGGTCAAAATAGGGACTGGACCCCTGCGTGACAGTCCAGTGATGAAGTATACATCTGATACTTCGATCTCAAGTTCCTGGTCTCGAAGTTTGAATTTCTCCTCATCCTCATCCCAAATGCTGATGAGATACTGCAGTAGTTCGGGCTGAGCCCGGAGACATGGCGCCAGGAAGAATTTTTTCAGCCTGCAATTTCGAAGAGCATTCATACAATGCTCGTTTCCCATTTCCAGTTCATCCTCTTCACTATGTTCTCTCTCTTTCCATTCAATAACCATCCTTTTTGCTAGATACCTACATCAATCAAACATAGGAACGTTATAAACCTCCTTGGGTTTTCAAAATTACATTTCATTGGTTGTTTTTTGAGAAATTTTAGCTGGATATTGTGTTGCGCTATTGGTGCGGCTATTTGGCTAACAGTCACGCCAGCTGGCGCAACCTCTATGTAAAACAGAGCGGATTGGCGCAGGTCCGTGCCCAGAACCCGCGCCAACCGCGGAGCCCTAAAATTTGAAAATCCTTCCCTAAAGGACCTCGAACAATGATTAAATACAGTAAAATTTAACTTAAAATATGGACAAAGAGGTCAGCTCTTACCTGAACCTAACAGAAGTCGATTTCGTCCACTGGATTAGTCGCACTTGACGCCTGAAGATCGAGGCACAAAAGGGTCACTGTTGCTCTACAAAGAGGTAAAAAGTGAAAAGTAAATATTGTTTACCACTATTGGTCTTTTATAGCTTTTTCAAGTCCTAAATGGGTTTTTAACATGTTTTTCGATATATTTCTACATTATTTTCCTCGAATATGTTTTACACACGCCTTTTGGTGCAGCAACAAGTTTTTCACGTGGTTTTGACGAAGAGACGAGTTGTATTTTATACTTCTTCGGACTCGTTAAAAACTCGAAAAAGTCACTGTCAAAGTCACCTTTCAGCTCTTTTCTGACTCTCTAAAACTGAAAATATTGTCGAGTCAATTGTCGTTTTGAGCTCATTAAACTGGATGCGAAATGACATCTACCCAGTATACATTTACCCCTTTTTTGGACTGGGATAGATTATTTACAAAAAAGGAATACCCTAGCCTATCGCAACTAGGAGGTTTTCTTAGACACAATTTTCTACCTTTTCGGATCTGAGGAACTATCTACGAAATGGGACTGCTGGAGTTTTCTTTTCTGCCTTATTTTCAAACTCTCTAAATATGGAAAGATGTCGAGTCCTTCCTTTGTCAGTCACGTTGAAAATTGATGATATCAGACTCCATCGTAATGACGTTACTCGATTTTCTCCTTCCTAGGGCTCGTAAAATGTACTAGGTTGGATTTGTCTGAAGAACAAACTTACATCGCAAGCACATGCTATCTCCTTCAAGCTTGTTTCCAAAAATAATTGCGGTACTCGCAAAAAATGGTGGGGTAAAATGGAACCAATATTATAGTCGTGTCGGCAGTATGTCACTCTTGAACATGGCACTTGTTTGCATTCGTGTCAGGTTGGGGACATCTCATCTCGTTATATGCTTGCCTTCATGGGTTTGGGTAATCTCTTTTGACCGCTCATCTGCTCTTTTCCACATCACCATGACCTCAAATCCCTTGATGTCAAATACTGCCAAATCCAGTGTCGTGCCGCCGATATGTTCAAGGGAAGTTGGCCTCTACAATTTTCAACCTCCCTTTGATTCTCTATTGGTCTTGATTCACAAACATCATGTTCCTTTGTCTCGTGTCAATGATGTGAGAAACATTATGGCCCACCTTCGATCAAGGTCACTTCCTCTCGACTTCATCTCATTATCCAGGAATTTGACCTAGAGACTCCCTCCAGGTACCTTGGAGCCTTCATGCCTCAATGGCAGGTTCTGCACATTCGACGTAAGGTTTTTATTATTGGCCTTCGATCGGATGATTCTGTGGGTGTTCAACGCCAGATCACTGTTCACATTCCATAGATTGTGTTATCACTCAAATTTTCCTTGAAGTTGTGGAAAACGAAAGTAAATCCGAGGTAACCACAAACCAACCTTCAGATACAGAATCTAGCCAATCTGTATCCAGAGAGGGCTCTCTCTTTAAAATTTAGCTTTGTTCTTAGAAAATATTAGGCTAGTTATAAGTCCAGGGGTTTTGTTTGAATTTTATGGTGGAATCCGCCAACTGAGGGCAAGATTGAGTATTTCAGGCCATTGGGCTATGGAGTCAAAAAGATGGCTTTACTAGATTATTTTTTTACACAAAAGATGGCTTTGCAGGGCAAGATAGCCAAAACAAAGAACAATTTTAGAAATTAAAGTGAATGGAATGGATTTTTAAATGGATGAAAGGAAATTAAGAATCTTTCAACATGTTTAAACGAGGGAAAGTGAGTGATTACCAATAAAGAGCAATTAAGAATTCTTTACTAAGTAATCAAATGCTTAAACCAGAGAAACAAGAGCAATTAAGAATTCATTGTTTATAACCAGTTTAGAAGAAAACATTTAGAATAATAACAATTGAAATCAGAGTACACTTAAGCAATTTCTGATTTAATCCTTTTTTGTTAATTATTCAGAAATGAAACACAGTGATATAGTAAACATATATAAAACTTAAAACACAGGATAGAAATGACTTATTGAACTGTAGTCTGACACATGAATCCTGCAAAAAGTCTTGAGCTTCAATTCATCATCCAGCAAGCCACAAAGAAATTTCTCCAAAAATCACTTTATTCCAAAAGTCAATGTTACAGCAAAGTAGAAGAATCCACCCAAAATACTTCCAAGAGTGAAGTATTTATACAAATTCTAAACTAAAATATCTTGAAAAAATATCAAGATTAGTTCACAAATCTCTCCAACTATTTTACATAAATAGAACTTAAGTAAAGGACACTCAAACTAATGCATATATTTGGAACTATTTTGTATGGATAGGTGATGACAAAGAGGAGAATTCGAATTTGATCCAACTCTTAGTTGATGATAAGGCATCCAAGTCACTAACTGCTTCCTTTCTTTGTGCATTCTGCTCCAACAATTCTGCAAACTTGGGGTCCAATGATATATTTTTATTTCTCAATCCGTAATAGATATGTAATAATTGAAAGAGGTTATTGTGGACTAATATGTTGGTGAGATAAACCTCTTTTAGTTTCCTAAAATTCCTCTCCAGCTGTGCAAAATAGGCTCTGTAACAGTATGTTTAAAACAGAGTTTTACAGAGTCTGAAAAATAGCCTGTAAAGATGTGCATGTATATCTCATTCTGAAATCACTGTAAAAAACGTGAGATAGGTTTTTGTAGATGGGTCTCTTAGGAACAAAGACCTCCTTCATTTTTGTATTATGTATTTTTTCTTGGCCACAATATTCTCTGCAAAATGATGACTTAACTGGAATTTTCTGCAAAAAGTGCTTTCCAACATTGTTTAATATTTCCAAAACCATAATAGCTATTAGAATAGTGAGAGAGGTTTTTGTAGATGGTCCTCTTAAGAAAATAAACCTCCTTCAGTGTTTCAAAATTCATCTTGGATTGATCACAATAGTTTCTGCAAAACAATGACTAAAACATGCAATTTCTGCAAAAATATTACTTCTTGTTGTGTTTTTCATCTTTTCACTTTTTTGTTATTTTGACTGTTTTACTTTCACTTTAGACAAAATTTAATGTTGGTTGGTGAAAGTGTTTTCATATTTGTTTAACCCTTAATGTCTTCATGTTTACTTTCACTGTTTACTTTTTACTTTTTACCGCTCGATTTTTTATCTGTCTTCACTTTGTCATGAATTTGTATGTTCTGTTTTGTAATTGTCTTCCCTGCTATTTATCTTCATGCTAGCTAATTTACTTGACTTGGTCTTCAATCTGATACTCTTTAATCCTGATACTCTTTAGCCCTGATACTCTTTGATTGTTCTTTACTGTGTCCTTTTACCTTCAATGTGTGGTTTAGATTTTTACTGTCTGTTTCAACAGTAAATTGTTTAATATCCTTTTTCCTTTTCTTGTCTTTCAATTGTATGTTTTATCTTCCATCTCTGTTTGAAAAGATTTGATAACACTCTTGGAGTAAAAAAGTCTTATGACTAGTATTAAGATTGTTTATCCAAGGATGTGGTCTTCTGATCACCTGTAAAACAAAACAAATTGTTAAGAAAACATTGGTTTGCATGGGAGGTCGAAAAGGTTTCATTTGATTTTGAGAGGTCTGTGGAGTGAATTTAGAATGATTTTTGGGAGGTAAACCATGCTCTAATTGGTTAACAGAGGCTTCAGGTGGCGCAGCTGGGTTACAAAGTGTTTTACTGCACAATCAGGTGAAAATGAGCAACACTAGGGTGTTTGTGTTTAAACGGGTAAACGGTTGATATTGGCGGGTAAGATTTGAATGAACAGTGAGTTGAACAGGTATTGGTTATGGTGGAAGAACCTTGGAATACTCGACTGCAATTATCTTCAGCAAAATAACGGTCGGCTAGCTTCAACAGTTGATTTTTGAAACTGGTTGCATGGGAGACTGGTTCGTGTACGAGATAATGAAAACGACGCGGGCAGATTTGTTTTATTCACAAAGTCAAAAGGTTGGCGGGTTTTTAATGATGAAGTCAACAGGTACGGTGGTTTTGTCACAGAGGGCAGGCGATAAGTGGTTTCTTTCGCACCACTTTTGAGGGAAGGAAGTTTTGGGCGGAGAGGCAGCGAATCCATAGAACGGTCCACGAGTGGCCATCGCACTGTTTGGAAACCGCTGTCATTTCGCGCGTTAACTTTCGGATCGGAGATGGCCAGCAAAATTGACAAGAGTCGTTGATCTTGGAGCGGGCAATCTCACGATGGACGAGACAGGGAGTTGATAGGGTTTTAATGGCGCGGGCCTGACGTGTTTATTTATCAATTAATTGCTTCGGGAATGTTTTGATTGGTGGGTTGTTTTTGTTTTAAACACGTAAAACATGTTTAAAAGTTTTTCCATATATTTTTTATTATACAGTAATTAAATCAATGCAATTTATTTACCATAGGGGGGCGGGAATAATATTTAAAGTTATATTTTAGCCAAAAGGGGCATAATGTGGGTTTTTTATTTGAATAAGTGGGAATAAAATATTTTTGGCTAAAATAGTTATAATACGTGGGTTTTGGGGATATTATTATAAAAGGAATTATATATAATAGGACAAGATCATTTTTTATGGGAGTTAATACATAAGTTAGAGTTAATATGACAAGGGGACAGGGTGAACTCAAAATTCTTTAATATAACCAAGAAAGTGAAGATTGTTAAAGAAAATTGCGTTATTATACTTTCATCACTTAGACTTAGAATAAAAAGTAATTTTGAGGGCTTTTCATGAAATATTGAAGGATTTTCCTAAGTAAAAATGGGATTTTACTTAGGAAAAGTTTTTGAGAGGTGAATGAATGTGATAATGGATGATTTCAAGTACTTAGGTTTTTTTTTAATTATTGGGCCGAGGGTCCGGTCCCTCCAAAAGTCAAGGAAATGCCTTGAGCCCCTTTAATCTTCAAATACCTTAGCACTTAGGGGAAATTAGTGAAATGTTTAGGGAAAATAAGAGGGGAAGTTAATAATTTGACTTTACTTTGCTGTGAACTTTTTCCAATGTAGTATCTGCCTTTGCACTTGTGATGAAAGTAAAATTGAACACATTTGGAACCATCATTCATCATATGTAATTCTGCAACAACATCTACCTACCCTACTTACTTTACCCTACCATTTTCTCTTCTTTATTAGGGTGCACTTAGATTGGCAAACCCTTATCAATCTTCTTTTTATTTTACATGGCAAACCTATCTAAGTCTACACTTATTACATCCAAGGGCTCAGTTTAAACTGTTGAGCACATTTTATTAACTCTACCTATCTACTTATCTGCCAAGATTAAACTGTTTGGTCAGATTTTATTCTCTATTCTACAACATGAAATTGAAAAATGAATGAGTCAAGTTTAAACAGTTTGACTCTTCATAAATTGTGGCAAAATTTTAACAAGCTGCACACAATTACTTATTACAGAAAATGAAATAGTAGTGGCATTTAGACTTGCACACTTTCCTAGTCTATTTTTTGTTTGGGGTTCATTTCTTTCATTTTTTTGACCATTTTATTCTTTTCACCCTTTTGATTTTTCTTTTAGGGTATACCCTCTTTACATTTTTTAAATTTTTTTATTTTTTGATTTTTTGAGAATATGGAACACCTTTGCAACAAGAAAAAGGTTTGAACATATTGCATAGTTCATCAAGTCAATCATGAAAAATGACACCTATTGGTATAGGAGTCTAACAGATTGTACCTCTTGTACCTTGAGAGCCATTGTCATTATTGGTGGTTTCTCTCACGTCTGTTAACAGTCTTCATCATTGGCTGGTAATCAGACGATGTTTTTGCATGTTCGACTTTAGCTCATTTATTCACATGCTCGAACTTGTACTTTATTCAGGTCGAGAAGGAGTGCAAGACCCTGGATCTCGTCTCATGAAATCTAGGCTACGGGTTCTTTGTGGATTATTATGACTTATTACATAACATTTTTGGATGGCTGCGACCATACCTGAGTCTACTTGTTGATCCTTATTTTACAGGATGGTTGCGTCCATACCTTGGATCTTATTTTGTACACTTTATTATGGATGGTTGTGCCCATACCACATATCATGTATCTGATATATTAGTTGCATTTGTACTCACAGGTCTTCCGACGACAGTGTTTTCAGTTGAACACGTTCTAATAAATCATTTCACCCCTCCCTATCTCTCAGGCCTCATGCTTTAGGGGGCATCTGTTACACAGCATTTTTTCACCGTCCCTACAACGCCTCATACTGTACATTGGAGGACTATTCCTGTGACCTGTGAATAGTAAAATGTCCTAAAAACACCTTGTTGGCATCCTTCTGCATAAGGGCGAGAATTCTCCTCAATAAAATTTCCTCTGAAAAACCCTAAAAACCCATGTCTTGGCATTGGCGTGAGTAGATAGTTCATCCCTCGTGCCAATGGGGAAAATATACACTAGTGGGCGCGCCAGTTGGTGCTCTATCCCTGTGTTGTACCAGCGCCAAGCCTATTAAGGAATGTTTTTTAACAATAGAAGGCAGAATTTTGATTCTAACAACTTCAGAACGAATCATCAAAAAGAGGTTGGGTTGTTTGGCTCTGGATCTCCCTGATTAGGAAGTGGTTCTCCACCACTCATGGAACCTTCCTAAGAGATAGGACTCTATCCCATGATTATATGGATCCCAACTTCCCTTCCTCCCTCTATAAAATCCTGCCCTCTCCATTTGCAAGCTAGATGAACTTTTGGGAAGGAAATTATAGCTGAGTGACAATTAAGAGCAGAGCTAAGGAGAACCCTGTGAGAGAGAGAGTTTTGTCAAATCCCCGACGAGCTTTGTGAGACACGTCCCACTAGAATCCTGTCGAAGGAAGATCATGACGTGAGAGCACCGGTTGTAATCTTTCTCTCGTATCTTAATATACATGACTCTGTTATTGGTTCCATGATTGTGTTTGTCCATTATATAATGCAATTTCATTCGTTCCCCTCTGACTGATCAATAGTTATAAAGTGTGAAATATTATTTTGCATGTTGTCTCTCTTCTTTGCATGTGTACAAGAATCTGGATGCAGCGAGCTCATGGATCATGACCTGTCCAGCTAGGAATGGAAGCACCACTTCTTCTTCGACAACAGCAGCGAAGGAATCACGGTAAGAAATCTATCGCAATTCTATCTTTTGTATCTAGGAATCAATAGCTTTACGTGTTTCGATTGTTACTAGACCCACTCTAGGGCTAGTGGGATAGCCTATGTCCGCAAAGGGGATTTACCTCCACAACAACTTGCCTTGAAACACAAAAATTTCACCATCTCACTACCATATTTCCAATCCAAGGAAATAATGAAGGAGGCTCATATCCTTCATCTCGAACTCCCTTGCAAGGTCTTCCTTTCATGAGTGTATCAATTTATCATCACCAGTCAATATTAAATCATCAACATAAAGAAAAATGATTAAAAGCTTACCATCCACCAAAATTTGGTATAGGATTGCATCTGCTTCGCTTTTGGTGAAGCCCAGTCCGATGAAATAGGTTTCTATCTGAGTGTACCAAGCACGAGATGCTTGCTTCAACCCATACAGTACTCGTTTGAGTCAGAACACATGCAACTCGTTGTTGAAGATCTCAAAACCTTCAAGATAATCTATGTACACCTCTTCCACAATGATCCCATTGAGAAACGCAGGTTTCACATCCATCTGATGAATGCGCCAGCCCATCTATGCTGAGAGATCAAAGATGGTCCTTATGGAAGAATACCTTGTGATAGGTGCAAAGGTCTCTTCATAATCTATCCCCTTGATCTATGAGAAGCCTCGGGCCACAAATCTGGCCTTGTATTTCTCAACACTCCCATCAACAGCTTTATTTTCCTTGTAGATCCATCTCGAACTTACCAACGATTTATCAACCAGCCTTGGAACAATTTCCCAAGCATTGTTTTTGACCATGGAGTCATACTCCTCCACCATTGCATCTACCCATGTGGGCTCCTGAACTTCTTCCTGAAAGGAATATGGTTCAGTCACAAGACATTTTCTCATGAGATCCATGTATCCAATAAATCAATTAGGAGATAGTCTTTTTCTGCACTGTGAAGTAGGGACTCCTACATTGTGTGCAGCATAAAGTCTCAGCCTATCAGCTTTTGTATTACGCCTTCTGCCAGTTCTGATGGTTGGCTCTGGGTGAGTGGACTCCTCCACTCCATGAACCTCCTCCTGTGTTTGATCCACATCTAGAGACTCATCTTTGGGAACCAACAATTCCTCCTCTGCATGCAAGTCTAGCTCCCTCTCAAGCAACAACCACATGGCTTTCCCCTCGTCGAATTTTATATCCCGTCGCACCATAGTCATTCGACTGTTTGGAAAATACACACAATAATTATGGGGGTGTTTCTGTGTACCCCAAAAAAATCCCAACTCCAGTAGTCGGCTCCAGCTTCTTCCTGGCATCCTTGGTCACATGCACATAAACAGATGAGCCAAAAATCTTAAAGTGTGAAACATCTGGTTTCTTACCAGAGAAAGCTTCTTCAGGTGTACTCATGCCAAGTACTCTATGAGGGCAACGGTTTTGCAAATAAACCACAGTGTTGCATGCTTCCGCCCACAAATTCATTGGTAGGCCTTGATCATGCAACATCGCTCATGCTACACCCATGATCGTTCTGTTCTTCATCTCCGCAACCCCATTTTTTTGTGGGTTATGAGGAACTATGAGTTATCTTCGAATTCCTTCTTTGCTGCAAAAGTTCTTGAATTCGTTAGAGATGTATTCGCCACCATTATCACTCCTCATAGCCTTCACTTGCTTCCCCGAATCTTTCTCCACCAATGCCTTAAACTCACAGAACTTTGAGAATGTTTAATCCTTCTTATGCATGAAAAAGATCCATCATTTACGAGAAAAATCATCAAAAAAATAACATAGTACTTATGTTTTATTGTTGAAGCAACCGAGAACGGTCCACACATGTCTATGTGAACTCTCTCAAGGATGCCCAAAGCATGATTCTCCTTCTCATGAAAGGTGGACTTTACATACTTCCCCATGGTGCAACCCTTGAACTGATCTAACTAAGCAAGTGTTCCCATTAGAAGTCCAGTAGATATTTACTGCATGACTTTCAAGGTTCCATGATGAAGATGGCCCAATTGCCTGTGCCATAATTTTCCCTCATCTCGGCTCACCACTTTTTCAGCCTTTCCCATCATGGCAGCGCAACCATCTACCTCCAGCTTGTAGAGATTCTTAACTCAAATCCCTATCCTCTTGTAATGACCTATTGTTTTGTGTCGTAGGAAATCTTTTCCATCGCTGAAAACAACGTGATAGCCTTTTTCCTCCAACATTGCAACTGAGACCAAATTTTTCTTCAGACCTGGAACATGCATAACATATTTCAATTGAAATGTTTTACTTGAATCCCTCTGAAAGGTAATGGTACCAATGTCGGTCTCACTGTACCATCTGTCATTTCCCATCTCTATATGCATTTGGAGATCTTTCTCCTCCAAGTCACTGAAAAGTTCCTTATCTCTCGTCATGTGAAAGGAAGCGCCACTATCCAAATACCACACTGATCCCAATGCACTTGACACCATGCATGCGACCAAGGAGAATTCAAGCTCAAATTGTGAGGCAAGGGCCTCACAAACTGCAGCTCTAGTAGCCTTCTTGTTCTTCTTCTTTTGTGGATAGTTAGTAGCAAGATGCCCGTGTTTGTCACAGTGAAAACACTTCACCTTGGACATATCTAGCTTCTTGCCTTTAGACTCAGATTTAGAATGGAATTTCTTCCCCTTCCCCTTCTACACCTTGGAAGCCAAAGCAAAATCCTCTTAATCATCATGCTTTGATGAAGACCCATCTCTAATGTTCTGCCTGAACTCCTCCTGCACCAGATCTGACCACAGTTGTTCCCAATCCAGCAATTTTTCTCGTTCGTTGACAGAGTCTTCATAACTATTCCAACTCTTAGGAATTCCCAAGAGAGCCAAGCTCACCAAATCATCATCAGCAACAGTTATTCCCACGCTCCCCAATTCATCCCGACATTGGAAAAACTTTGTGAGATACTTTGGAATGGTGTCGCCCTTTTCCATCTTGATCTTTCTGAGTTTATCTTTGAGCGCCAATTTCCTATGGTCGCTGCTACTTTGGAATAGATCTGTCAAAGTCTTCCACATAGCATATGGTGTGGCTTTCCCATGGAGGCTTGAGACAATGTGGTCTCATACTCCATCAAACAGGATCCTCCTCATGTTTCCCACTTTCTTTCGCCATGCATCAAGATTAGCAGCATCTGGCTTAGGAACATATTTTTCCATGAATTCCTTCAAGCCATTGTCTTCGAGTACCACCTTCATCCTGTCCTTCCAAGCAATGTAGTTTGAGCTTCCCTCGATTGCATACTCTAACCTCAATCCATTGAAAGCCATTTCGATCTTGAATCAACTGTAGCGCCAAGAAAGTCTTTCTACAAATTCGAACTCTTTCCACCAACAAACTCAACTCCTGCTTCAAAATTTCAATTCCCTATGCTCTGATACCATGTAGAAATTTAATACACACTAGTACATATGGTCAAAATTCTGACACTTTAGTTCCGACACTTGTGACGTATTGTCGGAAATTTCCCCAATTTTTCTCATTTTTTTTAATCCCGCCAACATGCATCGCTCTAGCAACGTTTTTGGAGTATCGTCATAACAACAACGTTTAGGGAAATTGTAGAAATACTGACGTTTCAGGAAAAACCGTCAGAATACCAAATTTTAGGAGACATACGTCAGTCTTGCAATGTTTAGGAGACATAAGTCTGTCTTGTGACATTTAGGGATACCATCAGTCTTGCAATGTTAAGGGTGAAACCATTGGAATACTGACTTTTAGGAGACATACATTGATATTGCGACGTTTAGGGATACAGTCGGTCTTGCATCATTTAGGGCCAAGTGTCAGTCTTGTGACTTTTAGGAGCCAAAACGTCGGTCTTACAACGTTAAAGGAAAACACATGGAAATTTAATTTGGCAGCTACTCTAAAATCTTAATCAACCTATTCAAATTTATTTTCCCGCTCTGCTTTTTTGGTGCTAATTCCGCTTGTTCGTTTTCTTAACGGAGAATATTCTCAGATCTAGGGATGAAGTTGTTGCGCGCTTGTGTTATCTTGATGCAGACTTTTATTCGTACAATCTTCATCAGCTAGAAGTTGCATAGAAGTTGAAGAAAAACACTCTACCGTGTTTCTTGTATAAGTATAAAAATTTATCATCGGTCGACACGCTGTCGTACCTGCTTTTCCCAACCATGGGTCACCTGGATGCATGTCTGAAGAAGGTTGGAAATAACAGGATTGCTTCTCTTATTATAGTTGCAAGTGCAGTCTCGTTTGTTATTTACTTCTCCTTTAAATTGTCAGAAGGTCAAGAAACAGTAGAGAATCACAGGCTTAGGAGAAATTTTAGCTTTCATCCAAACTCCCAAGCTATTGGCAGTTTGGCTCCATTTGCTTCTCCTTTGCAAAATACTTCTAAAATAGTAAATCATGGAGACAAAATTAGTACTTCAGAAGTCTGGTGTGGCAATAATCTTAGTGTAGACAGTGATGGCTGCAAAAATGGTAAAATTTTAAGCCAGAATCACACTGGTGAGAATTTGGTCTCTAGCACAGGACAACTAGAGAGATATCTAGAGCATGTTGGGAAAACAATATCTCTACCAGTAAATCTATCTCAAAACATCTCGGAATTTGGCAAAGTAATCGACAGAAGGACTTATGGCAAAGTACATACAGTCACAAAGAACGAAAACCCACAAGTGCAGTGTGATAAATATTCGGGGAAATGGGTTAGGGATGCTTCGTATCCTCTTTACCCTACTAGAGAATACCCTTATATGAGCGGCGTGTTTGACTACAAAGGGAGAATATTCTCATATATAGGGATGAATTTGTCGTGCACTTGTGCTATTTTGATGCAGATGTTTATTCATACAGTCTTCATCAGCTAGAAGTTGCAGAGAAGTTGAAGAAAAACATTCTACCGTGTTTCTTGTATAAGTATAAAAAATTTCCCTATAAGGGGGCATTTCATGGTGTTTTTTGTATGGCAGTATTTAGGTAGTCATTCTTTCTACCCCCCAAAAGGTTGCAGATATATTTTCCCTTAAGGGGTCTCTATGTTATCTGACAGAAAAATTTTCGTTGATTGGAATAGAGATATTCTTTATTTATTTTTTCTAGTGGCTAGGTTTAACTTATAGTTAATTTATTTATGTACTGCAAGTATAAACCCTAGCTCCGCACACCCCATATTTTGTTATATTTTCTACCGCGTTGTCTCTGAAAGTAAAGAGTTATGGATCCTCTTGTTTCAGGTGTGACTATGCATTCAACGACCTATTTTACACATAAAACATTATGGCTTTCACAGAATGTGTTGTGTTGTAGTCCTAGGGTTTAGTTTTCCTTTTTTTAGTAAATTATAAAGCTTCTTAACACTGAAAATGTTGAATATTCCATTCCAAGTATCGAGTGTCCTCCTCCACCCAGGCCTGGAATTACCCCTCCTCCAGCCGGTGGTGGTGCCCCTCCTATATACGATGCACCTCTTCATATGCAACTGAGACCTGACATGCCGCCTCCACCGCCTGGTCAGCAGCAGTAGCAACAAAAACCACCTCCTAGACATCAGTAGCAGCAGCTATCAATTGAATCATGTATTTTGTTAATTTCCCTGCATATTTTTGGTATATGAGAACGTCTTTTTATGATTTCCAGCAGGATTGAAAAACTAATTTCACCATTTCAAGTCATGATTATTTGAATATTTTTCATTCTAATGATAAAATGATTTAGCAGCTCCAGCCGAGGAAAGCGCAAATCATCGCAAACATTAAACTTGATAATCCTCCTCCAATTTACATTAAGTGAAGATAATTTCATGGCAGAAATTAATAGGAAGAGATTTTGTAGAATTTGTAGTTAGTTGAGCTACTACACTTTGCCTTTACTTTGATTAAGTTGATAGTACTGATTATTTTTTTTTAAATCAGGGACCTTTTTCAAGAGTCATTTTTATTTGTATAGAACATTCACAAAATCATTTTATTCTAGCCTTACAAACCTATTGTATTTGATATTAGGTGTATTCCTTATTAATCACCATATTCCATGCTGAAAAGCTAAAAAAATTTGCCTTGATTGAATATTTGTACATATACATTTTCTTCTGTTTAGGAAATAATAGGTTTTAAAACCATTTCACTGTGCGGTTACCATATTATATACATTTTTGGGCATAAAATGTTTTCTTTAATTATTAATATAACAATAATGTATAGACAGGGTATTTTCTTACAAAAGTAGGGTGTTGTGTGGCGCTCACCACAAGCTTAGGTATACCATGTGAAAGATGCCTTAATAACAGCCATAACTACCTAAGGGCATAGAGGTTAACAAAACCGCCACCTGGGCATATCCAATAACGCTAACATTCCAAAATTTCCAAATGGCACTTAACCATTAAAGCTGATAAAGTCTTGCCTTATGGTATGAAAATAAATAAACACTTTTTTCAAATCCTAAAGGATTTGTTGCTGGGTTGAGCCTGCATCAAGATATTTTTTGTTGTCCTTGGGAGTGGGCCTCCAGCCATTATTGGTTGATTCAACATTAGTTATAGTAGGCCACTGCCCATCATTTGTGACTTGTCTGTTTCTGCAACACCACCAATCACCCACTGGGGCATATTATTATCTTTGTAACCTAGCCTTTGAAAATTTACCTTGATTCTTCTCTATTTTACACGTTCAATGCACAATATTATGCAATGCATCCTATTCTTAGCCTTTGCAGCATAGGTAATTCATAAACATGTAATCTACAAAAGCAAACACAATATCACATAACATTTATCTTTGAGAAATGACACCAATTGGCTTCAAACCTAGATGTTCCACTCAACAATAGACTATGCTACTCATATCGCTTAGTAGTGGGTCATCCCCGTGTTGTGGTCAAGACTCTATCGTGGTAAAAGGCTACCTAAGCCAACTATGGTCCATAGTTGCACCAATATGGTAGCAGACCAAGGTACTTGATTCCAACATCTTCCAACTAACTTTCTCTCATCCCCCATTTGCCTTCACAACCCACGGTAGTGCACCCCTTCCTCTGCACTCGTATTCCATTAGGTTGTGGCACTACAATCAAAGGTTTCCAACTCAGAGTGGCTAGGGATGTTCCAAAGGCCCATGGCTTCTAGGAGTTCCAAATCCACCTAGGATTGATAGGGTATGAAATTCACATCGTCATACAACATTGGCTGGAGTTGTAGAGAAACCTCAGGGTGGAGACAAAATTTTGGATCCCCTAAGACAAGTAAGGGTGGGGATGTATATCTCTGGTTGGGAGGAAAATTTTGAAACATATCCCTATGCCCATCCTAAGGTGTATCAATAACTATGATACCCATAACTTATTCAATACAACACTCTGCAAAATATGGTTACAAAATGGCAATCATTGCCTAAAATTTAGGACATATTGAAGCCATATTCAAGCATGGATTATGTTGTATATTTAACAATTGTGGCAGAAATTGCAGTCGCGACAATGTTGTAAATAGGTATGGGTTTGTGATCTTCAACGTTGTTGTACATCTAGATCCCATATTTATATATATGAAAGGTGCCTCCATAGGTTGAATGACCAACACAGAAGACATCAGACTTGAAGTAAGGCATTAGTTCCCCTTAAGACTAGGTCACCATACCTGAAATAGTGGTGCCTGACACTTGAAGTAATTTATGATATCATAATAATATACAATGTCGTAGATGCAATTTAATTTCATTCTAGCCTTGGACATGCTCCAATCTATAGGCATATAATTTGGCAATGACTTATAATAACCCTGTCCCTGACATCTACATGGACAGACTCAGATATCATTTATAGATTTTAGTCCCTATAATACCCAACTCAAGTCCAACTCTCATGCCCTCATAAAGAGCTAATTAGTTCATGGATGCCTTTAGTATGGAGCTAAAGAAGAGACTGTCAGGATTTCCTTGTGTCCCTGAATCTGTTAATAAAACAGAAGGGCTTACTCACAGTGCCAGTTTTGCCACCTGCTAGATTGAGGATTTGGCATATAGCCAAGCATATGCATAACTCCCTTCATCGGCAAGCCATCTATCTCGTTACCTTGTGGAGAGACGAGTTTTATTACAAAGGTTTATGTTCACTAGACCAAAATCACAACTATAGGCTTTCAATTCATTTGTGTTGTTTTATAAGTGCATTTATTTTCTCAAGTTACAAGTATCCAAAACTCACAAGGAGAAGTTTTGATAAAAACCAGCTAACATGATATGAAGCCATTGTGTGTACAGAATAAGACAGGATTCATGCTGCTACTGAGCTCTCTTTAAGAGCATAAGAAACACAACAAGAACACTCACGTGCACTGTGCTCTTTTCTATGTGCATTCAAAACCCACTACGTAATATTTCTCTTTTAACACATTTTATCAAGTAGGGTGTGTGTATCAACCAGGTCTTTGCACTAGGCATACATGTTAATGAGATATCCTGATTTACTGCCAAGTGGAGTCAATAAAAGCTTCTATCCATGACTAAAAATGGTGACATAATATATCATCCTCTTTCTGTTCTTTGGTCACGGAGTCTTAAGTTCATAACACGAATAGGCAAATTTGTTCAGTCTATTTACAATTACACTATTCAACAGTATCTCCTTGTAAGTTATTCCAAATAGACAGTTTAATAATTAGGGAGCATGGAACCATATGTAGTAGCAAAGGGTTTCAATACAACGCCATTGTTTATGATTCTCCACAACTGGCTGGTTCAGACACCAATTTAGTTCACGTGTTTTAACAACCAATTGGTAAGCAGTGTGTGCTAGATGCTCATTCCACATTTTTTCAAACCATTTACTAGTATCCCAGAGGTCCAATGAATTAAACTGGGAGGCTCTAATACCACTTTGTGGTTTACCTGACCTCCTCTATAGCTCCATCAACAGGATGGGGCACTTAATAATTGAAATTTTTACTTTAAATCCTACAGAACTATGGACTAAGAACATACAAAACATGGGCCCATGATTTCAACCAAATTCTACATCCTTCTATTGCAGTTTCATGCTATCTATGTCACTTAACTCACGAAATTCAGTAAATAATTATGTCGTGGCTTAGTCCATAGTGTAAATCTACTAATTACAACAATGGTATAACATAGCAGTTGTAAAAATTAAACTTGTCTATCACCAGAGCTGAACCACATTGAATGGATGTCAAGGAACGATTTTCCTCCCAGCTATATGCAATCCATTAGGATATCCCCCTGAGTTGGGGTCATGGAATGACACAGGCAAAGAGTCTTCTTTATTTTCCACTCTCCAAAACACAGCACTCTAGCATAATTACATTGCACTCACAGTAACACAAGATACCCATGATGTGTAGAAAATTCCATGAGGGAGTGCGTACCAAGTGATGGAAAAGAACAATGACAAACAATTCCATCTCCAGTTCAAATTTTCCATTTTATACCCCCCTTGCATGGTAGGCTAGTTGTCACCACATAAAAACCTAATTTGCATAGATAGCTAGGTATCCTTTCTCTAATACTGAATTACTTCGTAAAGGGGGTATATAATGTTTGAGTCAGCAGGGGAAATTCATGTGCCCCTCATCTTCACTCTATCCATTTGCCATCTGTCAGCCCATGTTCGTTCCCATGTTCCCCTTGGCTATTCTATGTTGCGTATGTTAATTTATCAAGGACACTGACATATTCACATCATTATCACAGGCCTCACCCAGGCCTTATTAACATCATATTTCATGGTCTAAATGATACACATTCACTAGCGGGGTCTTGGCCTTGGGCCCTCGTTAGGAATCATTTTACATTATAACTTTATATTTTTGCATATAAATTTTGTATACAAGTCGTTGGTACCCTTGACTCAGTACCAAGACAGAAGTTAATCATATATGCTAAACTACACATATACATATTCAAACAATTATTTGTGGAAGCGTGTTATTACAACTGCAGGAATAAAACAATTTTCTTTATCAAAACAAGCAATAGAATAAAGAGAGAGGAATAAATACACAATGCTCTTAGTTTAAGCACAAGACCCAAGATACAGCTTAAAAGCTCAAGATATTTGAGATAATATTCCACCCAGAGGACGATAACCTCTGGTTGTTCTTCGCAAGTGTAAAGCTAAGCTCAAACATCTCTTTTGATGCTCGTCCTAGTTCCCAAAATCCGACAAGCTTCTCAACAATATTACTACTGCCTTGGATGTGGACCTAATCTTGGGTATCTGTCCATAATCTCTGAGCCAATTTCCATTTCCTCTGCTTTGTGTCTAGGACAAAACCCCATTTCTCAAATAAGGTCTCTCTCTCAACAACCATTAATTTCCTTTGCATCTTCCTAGCAAGTATTTCTCTTTCACGCCTCAAAGCTCGAATACTGCAAAATCCACAACTTATTTTTCATGTGGATTGGTGCAAACACTTGGAAGGATTATTAGAATATCATGCATATTACATTATCAATATACAATACAATAAAATTTGTGGCAAAGGCTATTATAATCAAATATACAGCTGCTAAAAAAAGGGAAGGGATTTACCTAGAAGCCAGAGAAGTGGTCTGATCGTCATCATGAGCAGGGATATTACCAGCCCTATGAGAGAAACGTTTATGAAGGAATGACAGCCTCTTTAATTCTACCTCCATGTATATTTCATCTGAAGGATCACCTTTGAATAGTAGTAAAAAATGATTTATGTGAACTAAGGAGACGTTGCAGGTGTCCCAGAGTTCAAATATTTGCATTCTCTATTTCTCAAATTCAAAATACCAAGAGGAAGGTGATTGTACAAGTTTGGATGACTAATCGAGAGTTACATCATCGACATTTCTGTCATCATGAACATTTCCATTTGTCTCCAGTTCCATCACGTGCATAAAATATACATTATGTTGTCGTGGCCCTTCCTTTCAAACAAATTAAAAAGGACTCTAGAACAAATCAAAAAATAAAAAACAAACTTATGTAATCTTTGCACTTCGTTTCTTGGAAAAAAACAAACCAAACCTAGAACATTTATGTTAAGTAAATTAGATATATGTGAGAGCTCTGCTAGAGTTGTCTCACAACACCACAAATGAAACACAATACTCTAGCAAAGGATGGTTGTGTTGAATTTCACGTGAGCATTCAATGTGAACACATCCTAAAAGCTTTTAGAGAGACTGAGAGAATATAAAATAACTTATGAAATCCCCCAGCCAACACAATGTAAATCAAGCAAGATGCAGAAAGACCTAAGACCTAAACTTGTACATAATATGATTGTATTTAAAAAGAATCTTGTGCTGAAATTAAGGATAGAAAAATATATAAAGAAACCTTTTATGTTTTAACCAATCAAACAGAGATTTATTTTTCGAAATTACTAAAGAGAAAACAGTTTGGAGTCTTACCTGGCAAGCGAGAAGCTGCTTCTGGTATTGAAGCTTGGCAAAAAAAATTTGTATGCCATTGGACATCGCTCTTCCCTTGTTGGTCATACATCTCATGAGAGGGATTCCATGGAATATCAAGGATGAAAACTTTATTATAATTTGTTACATTAGTGCCTTCTCCACATGCCCTAATTGAAGCAAACAAAACCCTTTCATCATCGGAATTGTTGAAGAATTATTTCCCTATCTTCTATAGAAGTGTTACCATCAAGCCTTAGTACTTCAACAACTTTAATCGAGTTCCGATTGTTAGTAATCATAATTTCAAATAAGGCCAAAGGAGATAGGATCTGACTAAAAACGAGCAACTTCTCCTTATTCAACACATAAAGGGACAACATGTCAAGGATTCTTTAGTCCACCATTGCAATTATATCACTAGCAATGCTACTATCAGAATCCAACCAGCCTGAAGAATTAGCCCATTTTTCAATACTTATTTTTTGTAGTGAAGGATGCATGCACATTTAAAAATACTTAGTTTCTCTACCAAATATAGACTCTGAGGAGAATTTTATAATCTCAAACACTTCCTTTTGAGACTCATTGAGTCTTAAGATGACCGCAAACTCTATAAGGTTGGGCATTGTTTCACGAATACCTCCCTTGTAGTAGTGGAAAAACAATAAAAAACTTTTTGAAGATCACCTGCAGCAGGGGTTTTCATTCCTTTACTGCCATTTTGTTGGAAATTCTCCGGTTTACTCTAGAATATCTTGTCATTTGGGCTTATGTAATGTCTCTTATAATTTGTTTTAAATATTTTTCACTTAATATGATGCCTTTGAAGATGACTTTGAAATATTTCTCATCTATAATACCTGGTATTATCAGCTTGAAAAGGTTGAAGAGCTTTGTAATATTATTTTGGAAATGTGCCTG
The DNA here is from genome assembly GCA_034641835.2 of Pinus albicaulis. Taxonomy (NCBI): domain Eukaryota; kingdom Viridiplantae; phylum Streptophyta; class Pinopsida; order Pinales; family Pinaceae; genus Pinus; species Pinus albicaulis. The sequence goes on along the minus strand of CM076577.1, from coordinate 552,909,291 downwards.
AGAATATAATCACATGTTTGGTATGTATTTGTATGAGAGAATCGAGTATATTTGTGTGACTATTTCTGGGAGAGGCTCCACACAGTTCTGAGTAGTGTAACTTATTCAAAACGTATTCGCATGACACAGAATTCTTCCTTGATCGAGAGCTAGATTAGGCAATAAGCTACAGATCTTCACTTGTTTAAGTTTACTCAGAAACAAAATATACTTCTGCCAAGAATTGAGCCCTGAATTTGAAGCCCTACCAAAACTCCTTGCCCGAAACAAACAAATCCTTGAGTCAAATGCAAGAAAGATTAACGAGCCAAAACATATGTAAATCATTCCAAAATATCTCTCATTTGATTTAATATTCCACCATAAGGCCGAGAGTAGTAATTTCAAAGAATCAAGAGTATTCGTTCAAGTGCTTGTCTTAGGAAGTGGGTGACTGCCACTTTATAGTCTTTCTCTTGGATAGAAGGGGATCCAAGGAGACATTAGTTTTCAAAAGGAAACAGTCATATTTGGTTGCTACGTGGTTTTTTTTGGCTCCTTAGTCCTAATTGCATGCTTGTCTTGCTCAAATGCAAACCCTCTATATTTTGGTGTACATTGTTGCAGGGTAATGCAATAGCTGGTTAAAGATAGATTAGATATTTAATTTTAGTTAATAGTAGAGGAAGCCATGTAGTGTACTGCAATCATCTCTTCTAGTGAATACCTTGTTTCAATGGTGATGTTATATTTAGGATATATCATTAAATAAGGTTTTTAACCTGTGGAGTCATACATCTGCTTAATGTTGGATTTTTCAAATGACCTTGAATATCATAGTTTTGTTGTCCTACAAGATTTTGTGGGCTATATATCCTAGATTGAGTCCTCCCAGTTGGATTAACTTACATTTGGAAATCCTGAAGATGATCAATTTTGACAATTAAACCCATTTCTTAGATTTTTCACGTTGTTTGATTTTGAGTAGTCCTGCTCCTTCCCAGGTCTTAAAATCCACGTGGATAGTCCTTGAAGATCAAACTAGTGTAAATACTCGGCTCAGTGAAACACTTGATGAGGTCAAAGGTTAAGAGTTTGACTTCGACTCATGAAAACCTTGAAATTTTGCTAATACAAGTAGGGAACACTGAGTTTGTTTTTACTGTTTAGGTCAATATAAATAGGGCACACTAAGTTTTTTGACGGGATTGCAAGTCAGATTCATTGACCTAACAAAAACTTAGCAAGTACATGTGGTCAGAGTTTGACCTCTGATTACTCCCAAGTCACACTTATAGTTGTTGAGTCACATTTGTGGGCAGTGAGTTTGACTCTCTGCCAGATTAACTTGCCTCTTTTTTACAGGCCAAGTTAGGTTTAACCTGCAAGTCTGGGTCTAACTCATTGATTTTTGTAATATTGGAGTAAACTCATATATGCCTAACAACTCCTAGTTTTTTCCATGTCATTTCATCAAACTAAACCCTCTTTGTGCTTCCAGTTCAGAAATCTAGCCATCTCAAAAATTCCATCCAAAACCTGAAACACATCGTAATTCTTTCAAATCCAACTTTTGGACAAGAAAATAGAGAAAATAGTCTTTCTTGGCACTCAAGAAACCAAAGGCATACATGTGCAGTTTAGATTGTTCGATTGTGCCATTGTTCTACAGTCTGCATAGTTGTCCCAAGCTCTAAAAATTGATTTTTGATGCTATATTGCAGTCCCTTGAGAAGACTCACTTTTCCCCTTCTTGAATCTCAATAAATTGTTTATAATATAAGCATTAAACTTGATTTTTGAATTCTTTCTGGTCCGATTTATTAAAAGAATCATGGGTTCAGAATTTTGAGTTTTAGCTATTAGTCTGCAAAGGAATTGAGAGAGAATATTTGTTATGTGTGTGCATGACTAAGATAAGCTAATAATTTTGTTTTAGGCAGTTGTTGGTACAATCTTAGATGTGTTTTCTCATTCTCTTGATTGTGATAGAAAATATCCAAGAACTAGAATTTTGGTATAAAGGTTGATGCCTCTAACTTCTTATTGTGATTAAATACATCTCATATTATCTAAAGGATTAGACTTGATAGATGCCAAGTATTCATGAATCATTTCCACATCAAATATTTTGAAGGTCTTGGTTATTTTATCATAGAACCTAATCAATTCACCTAAGGAATATCTACAAGCATAGTGGGACTAGAGTTTTTCTTTTTGGTTTTGAACTAAAAAAAGGAAAATCATTGTTGAATACCAATTATATCTAGAGGTTTCAAAAAATTGTCAAGAAATGGTATCAACTGTTCTGGAAAATGGTGGAAAATCACTGATGTTGTTTTGGGCAAACACAAAAAGACCAAATGTATTTTTGATGTCCGAAGGTATTTTATAAATTGAAAATGAATTCTGGACATACAGGATAATGTTTCCAAAATTCTTAGAGAGATTTTTGGGATTGCCTTATATTAAATGTTGTGAATGCAGTTTTAAGCTTGTTTGGGAAAAAATTTATGTTTCAAGATCAAATATTCCACCACAAGGTCGAGAGTAGTAATTTCATAGAATCAAGAGTATTTGTTCAAGTGTTTGTCTTAGGAAGTGGGTCACTGCCACTTTACAGTATTTCTCTTGGATAGAAGGGGCTCCAAGGAGACATTAGTTATCAAAAGGAAACAGTTGTAGTTGGTTGCTATGGGGTTGTTTTTGGTTCCTTAGTCCTAATTGCATGCTTGTCTTGCTCAAATGAAAACCCTCTATATTCTGGTGTACATTGTTGCAGGGTAATGCAATAGCTGGTTAAAGATAGATTAGATATTTAATTTTAGTTAATAGTAGAGGAAGCCATGTAGTGTACTGTAATCATCTCTACTAGTGAATACCTTGTTTCCTATCATTTCCCATTTATTGATTCTGATACTTAGGGCACATAGCACTTAATCTGAATGTTGGCTATTTATCTTGTGCCAATGTGGTGAACAAATTTGCTACTCTTACCTAAATTGGTTAATTTATTTGTAGGTCACCTATAAATTGTGTTCTTTGATCTTGGGATAGATTCATTCTACTGACTATCCTAATCACAGTGGGGTAATTTCATCACTGAATGAAGAAGAATTCCAAGTAAATAAATAATAATAAAAACGCAACAAATATTTCAAGCAAGACTAATTTATTCGGGACACATTCATATGACATCATTACAACCGATATCCAAGATTAATACTTATCTTATAAGTTCAATAACAAGCTACAAAACACAATAATTCTTCCTTTATCCTGGCTCATACCTAACTAACGAGGTCATAACTGACTGATATGTATGCACATTGCAATTACAATAAGCATAAATGAGGCATTTTTAAAAAAGAGGACATTGCCTGGAACTTTATCATGCAGCACAATATTTGTATAGTTTTGGTTTGGAGTAATCGGTAATATGTATCCACAGAAATCAAGAATTCGATCTTATGCTTATGTCATTGGATTTGTAAAAACATGGAAGCGAAAACATTTTTCAATGCCCTCAACATTGGATGTGAAGGATCTAACTTGAAAAAGGAGTTTGCACTAAAAGAAGCCCCTTCTGTTGATGCAAAAAATCCAGTAGAGAATGTCTTATCACTTGCCAACTCTATGTCATTCGATCCAATAAGATAGATATTTATGTCAAGTTTTCATTTTCAGGTGAGACTGTTTCTTGCTGAAGATGCCCAATTGTTGTCTGGCCTGGCTGACCAAGACCATCAATAGGAAAATAAATCTCAGTTGTGGCATGCTTATGACTCTGGATTTGAAGGTAATCAGTTGTTGAGCGTTGGAAACAATTATACAAAGCATAATATACAGAAATATTCCATTGTACCTATGACCACATGTTGCTGGCCCCCAGGCTATGCAAACATAATTTCTTGCTATTATATGGGATCTAGAACTATCACTCATGTTCTATTATGCAGCAATAAATGGTTAATCATATGTGTAGTAAAAAACATGAAAAAATGCATAAACCATATTAAAACAATGTCAATTATGAATATATCTATATGTATATCAAGTACATTTTGTGCAGTCATGTCAATGTTTGTCTTAATAAGGTCATTCGATTAGGACTGGTCTTCTCAAATATTTTCTTTCGATTAGAGATCTTATCACTAGCTTTTTTTTAAATGTTTGTGTAGTTTGACCTTAGTCCTTCATGGTGAGTAGTTGCTGGGGATGAATGTTTAGAATTTAAAGTACAGCGTGAACGAGAAGTCGGGAATTTGGAGGCCATATACCCACGCCCATCTTCTATTCCACCAAGGTAGCTACATTTTTTATGTTTTTAGGCCTTTTATTTTTTTAGGTTGGATATCTATGAATGAAATGTTCTATGAGACTTGCAATGAATTACTTGCAGCCCCATAGAGCCACTGGAGCCACAGGAGGACTGGTGTGATTATGATACACCTAATAATTCCATTGAACCCCATAGAAGAAGATGAAATGGAGAGTTGAATGAAGTGCCTCCTTCACAAGATTTTCAAGAGTTGGGTAGGTGATGCTAGTCATCTCAGTTCTATTTGTTTGTTTCTCTAAGAATGAACTCCACAATTTTTTAATACAATCCTCCCGAGGACAGACTGGCAAAAGATAATACCAATTAGAATGCATGCATTTAGAATATGTTCACATTTTAAACTACCTATACATATAAGTTAAATGTTAAATGGCTTATAAATGCTAATTATAGGTCCAGTATGTAATTCTAAGTACCTTTTAGCATATTAAGTGTGAATTTATGTGAATTCATTTATAGATTTCACAAGGCAAACCTTCGTAATTGTGAGTTTGTGTCACTGATTTCATGACCCTTTCATAGTTGATTTTTATTCAAAAGGAACCCTCCTGAGACCTTGCCTATTGTAATTCTGAGTGCCTTTTAGCATGCTAAGTGTGAAAATATGTGAATTCCTTTATAGAGTTCATGACACAAACCTCCTTTGTGAGTTTGTATCACTAATTTCATGACCATTTCATAGTTGATTTTTTCTCAAAATCAACTCTTATGAGACTTTTCCTATTGTATATCGATTGCTACCTATTCGACCTTACCTCACTTGCATGCTTCTTGTTTACTGTCAGTGCAATACCATGGAGGTATGTCATAGGATCTTGCATGCAAAACTCTAATTCGTATTTTTTTATGAGTCTTTGATTGTATACATTATTATAAATTTTTTTATGTCGTGCAACCTTGTCTTGGTCGTTAGAGTTAAATATTAGAAAGCAGAAGTGAAATGGGAGGATGATGATGAATGGTTGCAGAACATTAATTCAATTTTTTCCACTAGTCTTTGAGTGTTGGCACACTATTAACCTGTGCAATTCTTGGCATTAAACTTTTAGTATTTTTCTCCAACTTTTTTTTTTTTAAATTATTCAGAATCTAACAAGGATTTTTTGGAATCATAAGGTTTGAAATTATGAACTTTCCACAATTCAAATATCCTAAAAGTTTTTAAAGGTGCTAAAATCCACATTATCATCGCTTAACTCCTAAAAGTTACCTTCCATTGGAATTTGAATATGCAGTGGGTATGTGGCACCGAAATATGTTATGGAGGGGTAGTTATCTGTAAATACGGATGTCTATAGCTTTGGCATCGTTCTTCTCGAACTTCTCACTGGAAAATAGATATCATCTGAACTGATGGAGCTTTTGGGATGGATGAGATGCTCTGATACTATTGTATTTTCCTCAGGGGATATCTTTAGCCGAAGCATGAGATAACGGGTTTCACTGATCTATTTTGATATGAATTCCTCATCTGCTGATCTGCACATTAATTTTATCGAGAAACTAAATTAACAACAACCCTGCCAGAATTCTGGAGGCTGCAAGCCTAGATTGCTAATATCTACTCTTAAAGCAAAATTTTGGGAAGAATATAGATCATAAAATATTCGCGCAATTTTTAAAATGTTTCTTTTATGATCCGCTTGTTTGTAGGCCTTGCAAGTCCTCCAAACCCTCGCTATATATTATTATTATTATTATCATCATTATTATTATTATTTTATTTTTTTTAAGGTGATGATGGCAGTTGCAAGCATTTTTTTAAGTAGTTTTGTCTTGATTTATTATCATTCCCTTAACCTTTAAATTGCAGAAGAATCGGAAAAAAAATTTGGAGGGTTTTAGGCGTCAGGTCTTTGTGGAAAATTCCCTTAGCCACAAGGAGATTTAGACTTGAAAATTTTAAATTTTTCTAACCCTTTCTCATCTTGTTGTCCAAAATTATTATTTGGAGGTAATGTTTTTTAACAATTTGTGGAGATAAAATTTATTGAAGAACCCTAAATTCACTTGCAAACTTTTAGGGCTTGGTCACTAGGGATTTTTGAGCCTATTTTTATCTAGGCCACAGAATTTTATCTAATCCTTATTGTTTTGCAGAGGTGCCTCATCATTTTCAAGAAGATTTTTCCATTCAATCTCGCATAAAAATTGCAAATCTAAAATTGTTGTCTTGACAAATCCGAAAAAGCCTTGTCTGGAGACCTATTTCTGTCTAACCGTGAGCATAAATATTGTCATTCACCTGGTCTGAAAGGGTTTCATTGGAAGGCCTAATCCCCTCTTACGTTGAACATAAAGCTTATCTTTCTCACCTTGTGCAAAAGGGCCCAAAGAATTCGGTCAAACACATAATTTTCTAAGGCTTCAAGCCTTTGAAACTTAATAAAAGTTCCCTTAAAAATTTAAATACAATTTAATTATAATTTTGATCGATTTTGGGAGCTGGTCGTAAAGGTTTTGACTTGATGCTCTCTTGGGCATAAGCAGATTTTTTTCACTGATGCAAAAGTATTTTTTCAAGGTTTGATATTTTTTTTTGAAGAGGTAATCATCATTGACATATCAAGCATCTTATACAACTGATATTCGTCATATTTGAGAGAATAAGTTTCATATCCTTTCCTAATAGGGAGAGATTTCTCATTGTCATCAAATTTTTGGGAGATCGAAAGCATGCTCAGCAAAATACCAAGCCAAATTAATTTTATCACTCAAGTGGAATACCAAATTGGTCTTCAACATTTTTTTTTACATGTATGTCCATTGCCGTCGGTATTCCGACATTTCATTATCGTCGTTCTTCCAACATTTCATCACCATCAATCTTCTTACGTTTCACTACATTTCACCCCGTCGGTATTCTGAAATTTCACTACGCTTCACCACCATCGATATTCTAATGTTTCACCACAGTTGGTATTCCAATGTTTAACTACATTTCAGCGTCGTCGGTATTCCGACGATTAACTACATTTCACCACCATCGGTATGCCGACATTTCATTACATTTCACTACCATCGGTATTCCGAAGTTTTAGTACCATCGGTCTTGCGACAGATTTTTCCCATTTTATAATGTCGGAAGACAGACTCTCTAGTTCGTCGGAAGAGTGACACATGCTTTCTAACGTCGAAATAGCGGCGTATAGTTGGTAACGACGGAAGAGCGACGACCATTTGGAAACGTCGGAAAAATTGTCGCTCTTCCGACAGTTAACTCAAGTGTCAGAATTGCGATGTTAGGAGAAACCACATTTTGCCCCACCTAAAAGTGTCGCTCTAGGGATGCCTATGTGTCACAATAGCGACATTTTGGACATCGGAAATTGGGCCAAATGTGATAGTGACAAAATACATGTATTTCCTGGATTCTCCTGATCTAACAATAATATGCTATTGTTAAATACAAAATCGCTTCTACAAATCTTTGTGGAATTTGAAACACAATCGCCAATCACAATATCATGAAGAAAGATCAATCACGCATAACACAAATAAGTTTACTAGGGAAATCTTATAGCTAAAAATCCCCACTGTATTCTATTATGTATTATGCCATGGATCATGAAACAATTACATACAAAGCTCTAATCCAAGAGCTCTCAGTACATGAGCTAATTGTCTCACATTGTCATACAGAAATTGGTAAGTTCCTTAGCCAATTTACTGTCTCTAGACAGCCTGTCTCCACTGCGCAATCCCAACTGATAGCAATCCCTGAATGAATGAAATCTTGCATGCCTTGACTCCGCAATCCTCATGGACACATCCAATGTGTGTGTGGTTGCATGTGTGCAACCGGATAATGTCATAATGGATAGTCAACTTCCCTTTCACCTAGAACTCAATTGGGTCTCCACTGGATCTGACATGCATCCAGTTAATAGTAGTAAATATTCAGTTGCATCTGAGACCACTGATTGTGAATTAATTAATAATTAATTCACTTGATCTCTCATTAGTGTATCTTCAGTTACAACTAGCACAACTGAGTTTAACTCACTTAACTGAGTTAAACTACATTACAACTTTCATAACTGCACTTCCAACTATGTCACAAGTCCACTTTCATATCCCACCAACCAACCTCTTAACTCAAAATTCCTTTAGCTAACTGATTTTCCACTTCAATTAACTATTTCCAAGTGCTCATTGAGAATATATTATTGTTTATTATCAAACTATTATTAAGGGATAATAATAGTCGATATGCATCTATAAATAGAATTTCCCATGCATATATAAATAGATATCCACCTAAAATTACCCTGAAGCTCCATCCAAATGTAGGTGCTTAATTTTCACTAGGATATTCTTGTTGAATCTCAACATATTTTCTTATTGAGTTTTCTATTTTGTGAATGTGTTGTAGGCCTACTTCTAAGAAGGCAGACCCCATCATCTGAGACGCAGTGACTTGTAAATTTTGTACAATAATTTGATTTAATTTTTTTATTTTTTTATGAGTATAATAGAGTTTGAATATATTTCTGCAAGTGTGATATTAATTAGTAGTTAAGCATTGTGTTGTCAAACTGATTTTGTTTTGTGTAGGATTTTGCTAAGGATTGTTCAACAAAGATCTCATGTTGGAACAATCATTATCTTAATTTATGTCTCTCTCAATAGGAGAACTATCAGAGCTCCAATCTATGTAATCTTTTTCTTGTCGATTTCACTAATAGATAATTGTTCATGGGGAATGTCCCATTGAAGATCTTAGTTTTCTATTTGATATCTAAGTTTTAGATCAAAGGTTTTTAATCTAACAGACGGAGTGGATCCATCATAACACTATTGAATTTAATTCTACGTTATACCTGAATATTTTCCTTATAATGTCCATCGTTGGATGAGAAAATGGTTTTGACAATGGTTCATCATTAAATATGTGTGTGTCTTTGAGATTTGTCCTGCATATATATTGCATGGTACCTCACAAGTCTACTAATCTGAGTTGATAATAAATGTATTAAATTATTGAAGGGACCAATCTCAAGTGAGTGCACAAATGTTACAATTTTTTTTACCAGCATTCAATGGGAATATGGAAAAGGAAGGTAAAAGGTGAAAACTAATGCCATCACTCTCATAGCATATGGTGTGGCTTTCCCATGGAGGCTTGAGACAATGTGGTCTCGTACTCTATCGATCAAGATCCTCCTCGCCTTTGCCACTTTCTTTCGCCATGCATCAAGATTAGCAGCATTTGCAACATCTGGCTTCTTTTTCAATGAATTCCTTCAAGCCATTGTCTTCGAGTACAGCCTCCATCCTGTCCTTCCAAGAAATGTAGTTTGACCTTCCCTCGAGTGCATACTCTAACCTCAAGCCATTGAAAGCCATTTCGATCTTGAATCAGTTGTAGCGCCAAGAAATTCTTTCTGCAAATTCGAATTCTTTCCACCAATAAACTCAGCTCCTGCTTCAAAATTGCAATTTCCTATGCTCTGATACCATGTAGAAATTTAATACAAAATACATGTATTTCCTAGATTCTCTTGATCTAATAATAATATGCTACTGGTAAATATAGAATCACTTCTACAAATCTTTGCATAATTTGAAACATAATCACCAATCACAATATCATGAAGAAATATCAATCACACATTACATAGATAATTTTACCAGGGAAAGCTAAAAATCCCACTATCTTCTATGATGTATTATATCATGGATCATGAAACAATTACATACAAATATCTAATTCAAGAGCTCTCGGTACATGAGCTAATTGTCTCACACTGCCATACAAAAATTGGCAAGTTCCTTAGCCAATTTATGGTCTCTAGACAGCCTGCCTCCACTACACAATCCCAGCTGATATCAATCCCTGAATGAATGCAATATTTCCTGCCTTGGCTACACAATCCTCATGGGCACATCCAATGTGTGTGTGGCTGCATGTGTGCAACAGGATAATGTCACAACTGATAGTCAACTTCCCTTTCACCTAGAACTCAACTAGGTCTCCACTGGATCTGACATGCATGCAGTTAATAGTAGTAAATCTTCAGTTGCATGTGAGACCACCGATTGTGAATTAATTAATAATTAATTCACTAATCTCTCGCTAGTGTATCTTCAGTTACAACTAGCACAACTGAGTTTAACTCACATAACTGAGTTAAACTACTTTACAACTTTCATAACTACACTTCCAACTATGTTATAACTTTGAATCACTCAGTTACAACTAAGTCCACTTGCATGTCCCACCAACCAACCTCTTAACTTGAAATTCCTTTAGCTAATTGATTTTCCACTTCAGTTAACTATTTCCATGTGCTCATTGAGAATAGATTATTGTTTATTGTCCAAATATTATTAAGGGATAATAATAGTCTACATGCATCTATAAATAGACATCCACCTAAAATTAGCCTGAGGCTCCATCCTAGTGTAGGTGTTTAATTTTCACTAGGATATTCTTGTTGAATCTCAACATATTTTCTTATTGAGTTTTTTATTTCGTGAATTTTGATGTAGGCATACTTCTAAGAAGGAAGACCCCATTATCTGAGAAGCAGTGACTTGTACATTTTGTAGAATAATTTGATTTAATTTATTTTGTGTTTTATGAGTATCATAGAGTTTGAATATTTTTCTGCAAGTGTGAAATTAATTAGTGGTTAAGCATTGTGTTGTCAATCTGATTTTTTTGTGTAGGATTTTGCTAAAGATTGTTCAACAAAGATCTCATGTTGGAACAATAATTAGCTTAATTGATGTCTCTCTCAATAGGAGAACTATCAGAGCTCCAATCTATGCAATATTTTGCTTGTAGATTTCTCTAATAGATAGTTTTTCATGGGGAATGTCTCGTTGAAGATCTTAGTTTTCTATTTGATATCTGAGTTTTAGATCAAAGTTTTTCAATCTAACAGATGGAGTGGATCCATCATAACACTATTGAATTTAATTCTACGTTATACCTGAATATTTTCCTTATAATGTCCATTGTTGGATGAGAAAATGGTTTTTACAATGGTTCATCATTAAATATGTGTGTGTCTTTGATATTTTTCCTGCATATCTATTGCATGGTACCTCACAAGTCTACAGATCTGAGTTGATAATAAATGTATTAAATTATTGAAAGGACCAATCTCAAGTGAGTACACAAATGTTACAAGTTTTCTAACCAGCATTCAATGGGAATAGGGAAAAGGAAGGTAAAAGGTGAAAACTAATGCCATCACTCTCGTAAGTCTCCATGAGAATTTGTCTTGTTGGATTTTCAGTAGTGTAATTTTTCTTTTTATTGAGTTTTTCAATAGCTTAATTATTTAGAATGATAAGGGCTATATGAACATGGATAAGGGTAAAAAATGAGGAAGGAAATGGAAGAATGTAAAATTTGTCACCCCACCCAGTGATGCAACAAACACCACCAATCCTTCTAACATGTTGACAAGAAAAACTAGTTGTGAAACTACGAAGGAAACAGCTGAGGAATCAGAGACTCCCCTAGAAGAATTTGTAGAACAATCCATTATCCTACAACATGCAATGACATACGAAGAAGGAACATACTCTAACTATGAAGGAACAACTACCTTTGATTTCGATATCGAAGATCGTGGTGGAGCAGCACCAATGAAGAACATTCCCCCATCTACTTTACAAATTTTGAATGGTTATATAAGAAAATGATCTTGATCCATTTTTGTTTGAGTTCAATATACTCTGCAAGAGCTATGATTACTATACAAATTCCCAAAAACTAAAATCATGTCATGCCACCTTGATGGGGGCAGTAATATGATGGTTCATGGACCTTAAGGGAGACAATATTCAAACTTGGGATGACATGTAGAAAGAGTTCTTGAAGAAGTATCAGGACTACTGCAAGGGTGGGGAACTCAGAGAGGAGATCTTCAAGATGATGTAGAAGGAGGAAGAGAGCTTGGAGGACTATGTAGAATGATGTAATATTCCAAATTAGCAGTCAGATAATTAGAATATTAATTTTTGGTTAATTTTGGTATTTCCTAATGTTGGGCAGAAATAAAGTGGGTAGGGGACCCAAAAATAATAACTAATCCAAATAAATCATTTTCCTATAGTCCCTAAGTAAATATTGTGGCTCTAGTGGTGGGGTCGACGTGACCTTAGGTGTCAGCGCAGAAGAGGCACAAAGAGGACAGTGTGGGATTGGCTGGCGGAAGGCAATAATCAATTTTCTCATGGAGAGGCAACGCAGGCCTAGGTGGGGCCCAAGGAATGTGTTGAGCCTCAATGGAAAAAATGAAGATGGTAAGGCTCATTTTGATGATTCATACATCTGATTTCTCTTTGTCATTTTGACTAAGCACTCTTGAATCGGAGAGCCAAATCTGCAGTGTTGTTTAGCACACGAGATCTTGAAGCGGAAATCTCAACCTCTACCTCGGGGGACTTTGAGTGCCCGTTCAAGAGAGGATTTTAGCAATTTTGTGAGGGAATTCCATAGCAGCATTAGCAAGGAGTGTGTAGTCCCTTCAGGACAGTGTAGAGGCAGTATAGACTATGCATTCTAGTCTTGAGGAAGTGTCAGAAGTGTGGGAGAGTAGAGGAGTTCAGCCAGAGGATTTGGAGGGGAGGCTAGCCACCTCCTACTAGGGATTTTTGCAGCACTTTGGAGACAGTTACCATCATTTCTAGCCAGGGGTTTTTTTCCCCAGCAGAGCAGCGTACCAAGCCCCAAGAGGTCAATTTCCAGGGTCGATCTTTCAGCAAACCCTTCGCGGGTTTTTGCTGTTGAGGAGAGTCCGGTGTCCAATTTTTGGAATTTTTTGAGCACAGGAAGCAACTTAACCATCAGTCCAAAGACAGCCAACAACAGTAGTTCTGGGCTAGGCAGTGCATTGATTGAGCCACACAACTCCAGTTTCGGCAGAAGTTTTGCTTGGGTTGTGTTGGTCTTTCAGCCTGCTTTGAGCAGGCCCAAGTGAAATCCTTTCAACACCTCATTTGTACTCTTTCCCAGAAAATAATAAAATGGCTCAACATTGTTTATTGGCTTCTAGTTTTGGTTTTTAATGGTGTTTTCATGTTTTTTGTAGTTTTTTAGTCTATTTTTATTTGTAATACTTTTTAATCCCAATTTGGGATATTATAAATGATTCCAGTATAACCTCCAAAGGTCGAATCATAATTAGCTTAGCAATGAAGCAAATAGGACACTCTTCCTAAAAGGAATAAGATATGAACGTATAAAGGTTTTGAATTTAATGGGATATGGGGATGTTTCCTAGTTGAAGTATGATGAGGTATGTGAATTGTGTAAATGATACTCGAGAGGTAACTCAAATACTAGTAGAATCTCTAGAGACACCCCTTCTATATTTTCAAGATATGTTGCAAGAACAAGAATAGGGATCACGAAGACTGAAATTGGTAATCTATCCGAGGATTTTAAAACTCACATTCTTAGCACTCTAAGTTCACAATCGGATACCTTGTAGGTTAGGAAGAAGCAGGAGGAGTCAAAAAAATATTTAGCCATATTCTATTCCAAATGTTGAGAAAAAAATCCCTTAAGGAGTTTCCCAATGGATAGTGTTGAAATATGTCACATATATGCTACAAAACATTTCCCTTCCTTGTTAGGAATCAAAGCAGTATATCGAGGAGAGCGGGAGGCTTCAAGTTGGCCTAGCTTCAAAGCTGCAATGGCACCTCAAAAACCATGGCAACATTGGCCTTCAAGTATGGATCAAAACTCCACCCCTCAATTCCTTATTTTCCTAATAATATGTGGAACACTCCTATACCATGGCACCCTTAGATGCCTCAACCACAGCAAATATGGTGTGGTCCATCTTATTTTGGCATGACTATTTCCCCTTATCCTACATACCAACTGCAAGCTTCTCAACAACAATTTAACCAGCAAAATAACTTCAATTATCTCCTAAAAATCCTACACAACCAACCTAAATTATTGCACATCCCATTTCTAATCCTAACAAAAATAACATAATTTAGGCCATTCATGGAACTGATCCACAAACCTTCTCTGTATATGCTATCATGCCAGTGTCATTAGAAGAAATTCACCTAAGGTCAAGGAGGGTTCTTAACCCAAAATCCTCATGGATCATTCAAGAAAATGAAGAGAAGGAAGATCCTTCCCAATTTGAACTTGACCCCGATCTCAGATTCAATTTAAGAATCATCCCAAGCTCAAATAACCCCACATCCCAATTCTCAGAGAGAACAATTACCACAGTCCAATCAACCTCACCCTTAGATATTGGCATTAGAAAGACCAATTATACCCTCTTAATTTGACTTGGTTTCAAAACTAAAAAATATATGCATTAATATACCTCTCTTACAAGCAGTAAAGGACATGCCTATTTACACCAAAATGGTTAAGGATATGTGCATTAAAAAACCGAGTAGATAAAAAAGGGAACCCCAACCATCCAAGTTTTAGGGAATTTAGCATGCCTCGTGTCCATTGAAGTTGGTGTAGAAAAATATGTGGACTCTGGGAATCTTGTAGTTATAGTTATCACCAAAAAAAATTCCCATTACAAACATCGTAATCATCTTTCGTGAAGCCATAAATGTGATGACACTAGATACTCTGACTCAATTGGGACTCCATATTCTCTTCCCTACATCCATTTTGTTTGAATTAGTTGATTGTCTAAACTCAAAGAGAGGGTGTTCTAGAAGATGTGAGTGTATCACTAAGATCATGGGAATACCCAATTTAATTCTATGTCATACAACCAAAATCAAACTTGGGAGGACACCCCCTGATCCTTGGGAGACCTTAGATAGCCACAGTCAATTTCGTTATCGGTTGTAGGTCAGGGAATATGACAATTACACATGGCACTAAGACCAAAAAAAATTCCTTAAACCCCTACTTACCAGCAGCTGAAATTGAATTCACAGCATGGCTTGACAAGGACAATGATTAAATTGTTCAACCTATTTTGACTATTGTAAAATCCATGAGTTTTAAGGAAAATATTGACGAAAATTTGATCAATCATCATCTTACTAATCTAGGTTTTTCGCAATATTTTGGGGGGTAGTCATCATCTCACACTCAACTATCCACTGATTGTCTTCTTGAACAAAATTGTCAAGAAAATTGCACTGAAGAAGAATTATCCTCTGCATTTTCATCAACATTCCCTATATATCGAGTCTCTAATTTTGGTTATAAGGTTGTTGATTTTTTCCTAAAAAAGCACTAAACATAATTTTTTCTTTAGACAGTAAATAGGAGGAAAATTGTATCTAACCATTAAGAAATTATTCTGATATATTTGCATGGGAATATATTGACATGAAAGGCATTTACCAAGACAAATGCATACAATATATGTATATTCATAAAGATGCTACCACTGTTAGACATCCATAAAGAAGAATGAACTTAGCTCTAAGAAAAATAGTAAAAGATGAATTGCAGAAAGTCTTGGATGTCGAATTCAATTATCTTATCTCGTAAATTCAAAGGGTATCACACTAGTAATCATTCCTAAAAGGAATGGGAAATGGCAGGTTTTCATGTTTTATAGAGAATTAAACAAGGTTGCCTTAAAATATCATTTCTCCTTATTGTTTATCGACTAGGTTCTAGACACATTAGCTAGAAAGAAATATTTTTCTTTCTCTAATTGCTTCAACAGATACAATCAAATCTAGATTGCTCGAGATGACCAGGACAAGACAACATTTACATGTCCATGGGGGCAATACACCTACAAGGTACTACCTTTTGGTTTATGAAATGCACCAACTACATTTGAATGAGCGATAATTTGCATTGTTCTGATTTGTTACGTGACTTTATGAAAATATATATGGATGATTTTACTGTGACAGGAGATTACTTTGATGAAGTTGTAATTAATCATGAAAGTGTTTTTAAAATATGTAGAGAGGAAAATATTGCATTAAGTAATGTGAAATGTTTTATGATTATGAATAAAGGAATTATATTGGGTCACCATGTGTTTTCTATAGGAATAAAGGTATACCTACCTAAAAGAGAGCTAATTGTCAAAATTCCACCCCCAACCAGGCAAAAAGGAGTCCAAAGTTTTTGGTCCATGCAGGTTACTACCGAATATTTTTAGAAAATTTTACCAAGACAGCTCAACCTCTATTTAAATTTCTTGAAAAAAAGATGAAATTATTCTATAATAATGAATGTGAAAATGATTTTAATGTGCTTAAGGAAAAACTCTCCTCGGCCCTAGTACTGAGAGGTCCAAATTGGACCCTCCCTTTTCACATTTGAACTAATGCATTAGATTTAGTTATAGGAGTTATGTTGAGTCAGAAGGAAAATCTCTTGACTTATGTTATTTATTTTATAAGAAAAAAATTAGCTCCAACTAAAATGAATTATACTGTGACTGAAAAGGAATTCCTTACATTATTTTATGTAATCAATAAGTTTAGGCATTAAATTACCGTATATGAAATTTGTATTCATACTAATCAATTTTCCATCAAGTACGTCATGATAAAGCCTATCACAAATGGCAGGATTACCATATGGTTGTTGTTGCTGCAAAAATTGGATATTACCATTGTGGATAGACCAGGCAAAGAAAATCACGTAGCAGACGTCCTCTCTAGACTTGAAAATTAAGGTAAGAATATTCCAGTTGATGACAACTTTCCAAATGAGAATTCATTTGCAATATCTACTAACTCGCCATGGTTTGCAGCCATATCTAATTATCATGTTACAAGAAATTTGTCATCTCATTAATCAACCAAGGGAAAGAAATGGGTTTTTCAGATGAGTGCTCCCTACTCTCAGATAAAAGGAGATCTCTTTTACACTAGACCTAACATGATTATTCGTAGGTTTTTAAGGGAATATGAGAGGTTTGAAATCTTTAAGGAATGCCATGATAAGCCTTGCAAGGGAAATTTTGCACAAAGCCCTCCATTCTGGCTACTACCAACACACCCTCTTTCAAGATGCAAAGAAGTATATTCATGGATTTGATATTTTCCAAAGGATGGATTTCCCAATTCCAACAGATGAAATGTCACTTCCTTCAAAATTTCTTATAGGCCCCTTTAAAAAATGGGTCTTGGACTTCATTGGGCCAATCCATCCTCCATCATAGGGTAATAAGTGCATTTTATTCTACACTGACTACGTCACATAATGGGTAGAGGAAAAGGATTTATTTAGAGAAATTGAAAAATTAGTGGTATATTTCTTGTTCGAAGATAGTATCACTTGCTTTGGGGTACCAGGAGAAATTGTGGCTGACCAAGGGACTCAATTCACATCTAAATATTTTCTCAAAAGTATCACAATAAGCACAGGAAATATTCTCCATATCACCCTCAGGCTAATGGGAAATTTTAGCCAATGAATGAGGTTTTGGAAGGAATTCTAACAAACATAGTACAGTTACATAAGAAATATTGGGCAGAAAAACTTCGAGAAGCCTTATGGGTTTACAGGACAACTTGGAGAAGAACTACCTAATTTTCCCCATATGCGATGGTGCAAGGGAAACATGTTTTTCTTCCCAATGAATTTCATATTAAAAATTTCATAATGGAAATAGAATTGGGGATGGATCTAACCAAGGAAGAGAAAGAAAGGATTTTTCAACTCAATGAGTTTGATGTAATGTGTCAAGAATCATTTTGGCATACCAATCTCATCCAACAATAGAGAGAAAGTTGGCATGATGGATTCATTAAGAATAAATGGTTCAAAAAAGGATACCGGGAACTCTTGTTCGAATTTAGGTTCAAGGACTTTAAATGGAAATTTAACACTGATGGTTTAGTCCCTATGAAACTGAAATTGTCTTTGACAATGGGTTTGTCAAAATTCAAACTATAGATGATGAGAAAGTATCCTTCTTGGTTAATGGGCATAGGATCAAGTTGTATCAAAAGCCCAAATAATGGGGGGCTTTTTTCAAGGATATCATGGAGCAAGTTGAATTACAAATGCTAGGTGAAGGTGTCTCCCCACATCTTTCCTCTTTTAGTTTTGTTCAAATTTAATAAGAACGGGAATATGAAATAAAAATAAATAAAACAAATATAATAAACTTTAGAAAAAAGTAAAGAAAAATAATTCTCAGTTGGGAAAATCATGATTCTTGGTGCAACTAAGCTGGAACCTCACTTGAAAACTAGATTTATCGCTGGTGAGGATCCCAAATAAAATGTAGTTGTGTCGTGTACTTTTCACAAATTATTCGGCCATTTTGATGATTCTCACACTAGATGATGGGTGATTCACTAAGGTATCCTTTACAATAATCTCAGCCCCATCGATTCCAACTATTTATCTAGGTTCTGAGATTAAAGAGTGCAGCAATGCCTTGGGACATGTATACCTTAATGACAATTTCTCTCGATGACAACAACGGAGATGCATCAATGCCCCCTGGCTATCATATCTTGTTGAAATATCCAACAATAAATATTGAAATGGAAACAAGAAGAGGCTTCTAATTTAATTTTCCCTTAATTAAATTAGAAGGAAAGTGTAATTCCACATCACATGACAGCTTGTACGAGTTAACTAAGTCAGGAAGACTTAGTTAGCTCAGTTAATTTGAGTTGAGGGTCAAAGTAGAGACATGTAGAGTGTCTCCTACTTTTTAGGAGCCCTAGTTGATTTTATTGTGACTTGTAATTAATTAACTTAATTAATTTGAGTTAAAATCAATTTAAATTGTTCTAACTTATGGAGGAACTAGTGAGAGGTCAAGTGAATTAAACTGGATTTAATTCACATGTATTGATCAATCAAATAACTGATAATTCACTCATAAATAACTCATCCATGTCAGTTCTGAGAAAGACTCAGTTGAGTTTGGAGTTAAAGGGAAGTGTACTATCAGTTGTATAATCATCCAAATTGTACAGGTGGTGCATGCAGTCAGAAGAAGGCTTAAAATAAATCATTTCTTAATTAAAGAACTCACTAATTTTAACCATTCGAATTTCATTTAAAATGAGGAATGAAGTCACCCATTTAATCATTGTTTTGGTGAGTACGAGTTGGTGAGACCACGTGATTGGAAGCACAAATTTGGTTATGGAGCTTGTGAGAAAAAAGTGTTCCAAGAGAAGCTTGTGCACAGGTTGGTAGTGAGACAGACAAAGATAGTGCAGAGAGCTATCAAGCCTAAGAGAAACATTGTATTGTTCTCATATTCTTTGACTTATGCAATATACATATAGCGGGGTTTTTAGTTGAGGCTTTCCCTAGATAAATCTTTGTGTTGTGTGATTGAAATTATTTCTCTTTCTTGTTTGTGCGATCATAATTGGTTTCCGCAATTTGTAGAATAGATTCAAGTATTTTGCTTTAGCATATTACAAATATCAGTTTGAATCTATGTGGATTTTATACATGGTATCAGAGTAGGAATCACTATAGGAGAAGAATATGAGTTTGTTTTGAACAGGTGAATCAAATTTGTAGATCTACTCTCCAGGACCAATAGTAGGATCGGGATGTATTTATGTGGATTGAGACTCGATTATGCCCTTGAGGGTAGTTCGAATTACATAGATTGGAAGGATAGGATGGAAGTAGTGTTGGAATACAACGGGTTGAAGGAGTTTGTAGACAGTGATATTCCCAGGTCCGCAACAACATATGCTCAAAATATTGATGCATGGAAGAATAATGTACCAAAGACGAGAAAGATTATGTTAGAAGGATTTTGAGATCATATTGTCTCAAAGATCCATGGAAAGGAAAATCCATATACTATGTGGAAGATCTTAACAGATTTGTTTCAGAATAGCAGTGACCACAGGAAGTTGGTGGTGAAGGACAAACTTAGAAAAATCAAGTTGGAGAAGGGTGACACAATACCACAGTATTTGACCAAGTTCACCTTATGCCGAGAATAGCTTGGAAGTGTTGGTGTTATCGTTTCCGAGGAATATTGGTGAGCCTAGCACTTCTAGGCCTTCTCAAGAGCTGGTACAGCTACCGCGATTCGGTAAATGGGAGGAAAAGCTACCAAAGTGGGAGTGATTATGGCATGAATTGGTGCAGGAAGATATTAGGAGGAGCATCAAAGATGGGACCTCTTCCAAAGAAACGGAAGAATACTTTGCATTAGTCAGAAAAGGAAAGAAAGCCAAGGGAAATAAGTCCCAAAGCAAATAGGGCAAGAAAGACTTGTTCAACATCAAGTGTTTTCACTATCACGAGTCTGGGCACTATGCCACGAAATGTCCACAGAAGAAGGCAAGCAAGAAGGAGCCTATAGTTGTAGTAGCAGGTGAAGCTCTAGCTTCACAATTCGAACTTTATCTCACTCTCATTACATGCATGAAAAGCATTGTAATGGGATGCATCTGGTATCTCAACATCAGTGCCTCATTCCATATGATAGGGAATAGAGATCTTTTCAGTGACTTGGAGGATAGAGACCTCAAGTAGAACATAGATTTTGGAGATGATGGGAGGTATAGCGCAATCAGATCGGTATTGTTGCCTTTTAGAGGGATTTTGGCTCCCCTCTTAAACTCACAAATGTGTTTTTTTTTTCCAAGACTAGAGAAGAATCTTGTTTCCACCGTGGTATTGGAAGATCGCGGCTATGATGTGATATCTAGAAAAGGAAAGGTTTTCCTTAGACACATCGCCACGGGACAGGTGAAGAAGATTAGTGTGTGAGTCAAGAACCTGTATGATCTCGAAGTCGAAGATGCATGCAAAGCTTTGAGGAGCAAGGAAAAGGTTAGAGACTTGGTGGTTGAGAGGGAGCATGAATTACCTCTCAACATGCAGCCTCAGAAGAAGCCTCAACAAGTTGTGGAGCAACCACAATTGGAGAAGCCATTAGGAGACCGAGTGGAGGAATCCACTGAAGCAGAGACCTCTAGTAGGGGGGAATTTCGAGCCAAGTGGTTAGAGGGAGCGCATCTATACCTCCAAGAGAGAGGTGGGGTGATGTAAAGAAATAGCCCCAGGAGTGCAGAAATTTGGGCAAGTTCCTTTGAGATGTCTTGTCTCACGGATCATTACCTTGTTATGGGGGCCCACAATACACAGTAGTAGGATGGATCAGTGGCGGTTAATGCAATCATATGTCAGAGTGTTAGATGCAGAGACTAGCAACAGTCGGATACTGGGGAGCACAAAGTAGAGTTGGCAACAATGCAGAGTCAGGAGCAATGCGAATTTTTTCAGTAGACAAGTGCAGTAGCTAGTAACAGTCAGAGACTCTAGTGACAGATGCATCATACTGATCACAGTTGAACACGTAGCTATGGAATGGCATATTTATTGTCCTCATGTGTATTTGTACCTTCCTTGAAGCTGGAAGCGTTAACACTATATAATTTATAATTTCGTCCTTTCTAGTTAAACTCCATGAACTGCTCTTTAAGGTTTGTAATATAGCTTCCTAATTGTACTAACCATTTTTCACCTAGAACTACATCTATTTCTTTGAGTGATAAGGAAAATAGATCTATTTATAGCTCTAGTTCTTGCATCTGGATTGAAACTTTATGGCATTCTCCTATCTCTTCAAACTTTTTCCAAGTAGCAACAGACATGGTCAGGTCCTTGATTGAGCATATACATAGATCAAGTTGTTTAGCAAGATCAATGTTTATACAATTGTGAGTACTTCGAAAATATACAAGTATATTGACATTTCTGCCTCTTATGATCTCTTTAAGCTTCGGGGTTTTAGGGTTTGGTCTCCTTGTCATGTTTGTTGGTGGTATAGTAAGCTTAATGTCCTTTCTTCTTGGATATTGTTTTCTCTGTTTCTGAAAGCTTGGTGGAACATATTATGCAGTGACTTGTTGTTTTTGACCTTTTGAAGAATTGTTTTTTTCATCATGATTTTGTTGGACACATGAGATTGCAGCTAATGATGGTTCCTCATGATTTGAATTTTCGTTGTGTGTGACAACAATTTCTTCGTCAGGTTCTTGTACTTCAACTTGTTTTCCATCTACTATTTTATAATAGTGTAAGGATGTGTCTTCACATTTATGTCTTAACATCCAGTTTAATCCGCACTTGCAACAATTAATTTTATTTTTTATCCTTTTTTCTGATTCATTACTTGAAGTGTTTGATTCCTTCTCAACTGCATAAGTATTTAACTTCTTGTTAAGGCATTTGTGTCTTGAAGTCCATTTGTCTCCACAATACCTACATTTGTTTGACTCATTTTTAGCTGAGTATTGTTATTGGTCTTCATCTTCTTTGAATGATGACATTTTGAACTTATGCTTTTGTTCAATAATTTGTGTTGGATGTCTAGCTTTTTCAATATTTTTGGGTTTGTACAACTTCAATTTTGCACGGATATACTACTTAAGTCCACATTTATATAATTTAAGTAGTTGTTCATCAGTAAATCTTTTGTCTTGTATCTAATACTTCCAATTCGAGGGTGTATTCACTTACAGATCCTTTTTTCTTAAGATGAACAAATCTTTCGTAGACATCCTCTTCTTATTTGTCAAAAAACCTTCTTAGTAATGCATCCACAAAGTTCTTCCAAAGAAAGGAATAAGCATCACATTTGTCGGACCACCATAGGAACCCACACAATAGCACCTCTATGGTCTTTTCCATCGTATTTTGAGAGGCTGCTCCTTCTTAATTCAATGATAGTCTTTTTCTCAAAATTTTGTATAGTATTGACTACCTGAGAAGTGTATTTGCGGAATTTGTGGAATTTCCTGATTTGAGAAATCTTCGCTTTATGGAGTCTTGGAACTTTGTGTTGGTTCTTGAGCAATTAAAGGATTAAAAAAATGAATTAAATCCTCCTATTAATTGATTTTGCATTCCTTGCAATAGTTTCTCAATGTTATCTATTTTTTTAATATCACTTGCTAATTTCTCTTAAGTTATAATTATCTTATTTTGACCTTCTCCTAACTTTTGCTGGTTCTTCTCAACATTATCGAGACGACGTCATACCTTATCGAGTTTTTCTTGATATTTTTTTGTGTCTGCTTCATTATTAATATTCCCCATTTTGTTTCTTTTTTTCTTAGCGGGACCAATTTTTATTTTTATTTTTTTAAATAAATAGTATTTGTTTTCTTTTTCTTTTAAATATTAAATAGTTTTTTTTTAATTGAATAATAATGATTTTTTTAACTACTTAATTTCTTATCTAAATAATTATATTTATAACTAGCTAGTCATATAATTATTAATTGATTAATTTTATAAAAACATGTGTGCATGTATATATATATATATATATATATATATATATATATATATATATAGGTGAGGGACAAAAAGGAGGAACTAGTTCAATGGTCAACGAGGAAGTAACGCTTGATGACAGAAATGATGTTTGAAGGAAGGACACATGACAACGTACGCAGTTACATAAAGGGATGGTGGAGACAAACGGTCAGAAGATGCCAGGGTAGATTGGCAAGACGAAGATGTGGTGTGGACAAGCACAAATTAGACACGGCAATGGGAAACAAGATTATGGACTGGAGGAGGGTGTCGACATAATGCAGACAGGAATCAGATGGCGGTTTGGTGGAACAACGATGATAGTTTAGTGGACAGTGTCGGCAAGGAATGAGGCGGACGGGGGGCAAGATTCAAGTGACAGAGGCAAGGGTGTTGATGGTTGGGACGCTGCTAAATGACAATGGATGTTCTGCACGCAGCGCAACCCTCTTGATTGTAGACGCCAAGGACAGGAACGCACAACATGGATACTTTGTGGTCAACGAGAAGCAAAAACAGGGAATAGGAATGATGACAACAAAACATAGGGGTGACAGTGTGATTGGTGGGTGAACAGGTTCAAGCTAGAACAGATACAATGAAGCAACACCAACGCTAGAGATAATTAACGTGGATCTGATACCACTGATAGAGACATAATGTCAATATGTAAATGTAGATGAGTAGTAGTTGTGTAAATAGTAATTGTATAATTATTGATAAAAATATGAATGGTGTGTTACATTCCCTCATGCGGTGTGCCTAAATAGGCCTTGACTGGTCACGAGGGGCTGATTGGTCATGGATTTTGACCTTTCATTACCTAACTAATTTATATTAATGTTAATTAATTATTTAATTATTATATTATTATATTATTGTTTTTTATGAACTATTTATTCATAATAGTTATCAAACTAGCAATGGAAACAACCATCAATAGCTACTATATGTGAATGCAGGTTGACTCATCACTACTATTTAAGGAAAACCACACCACCTAGAATTACCTGTTGGTGGTCCATAAGGGGGCAGGCTTTCACTCCTACCATATACCTCTAGGTCATGGGTCATTAATTTGTTTCCTTACATCTGAATAAGTTGAGCTCTTAGCCAAGCAGAAGTAGTTTTAGGGGATAATCCATGCCCATATATATATATATATATATATGAGCATCAAATAATTTATTTAAATAAGAAAAAAATTTAAAAATAAAATAAAATCGTACCCTAGCCTATGTGAGTTGTCTGCAGCCACCACAGCATGAGAATAACATGTGCCACAACACGAGAATAACATGTGCGACTTGTTTGCAATCGTCGCACAACACAAGCAACTTGTCTGCAACCGCCACACAATGTGAGCACAACCTATGTGACTTGTCTACATCCACCGCATAGCCCAAGCACAAGCCAACCCAAGTGATTTTTTTTCCACTTTTTCTATTTTTTTTTTTAATTAAATTGTATTTAATTTTTTATTTAGCTTATAATTTAATATTTCTATTTTATAAATTTTATAAATATATTAATAAAATTTTAAATTATTTTAATTTATTTATATTATGTATTTTATTTTTTAAATGATTTTTTATGATTTTTTTAATTTGAAGGTCTTAATTAAAAAATGAAAAAAAAAAACAAAAACAAAACATGACATAACATTTTCCAGGTTTTCTTAGAATAAAATGGTGATTTTTAGATTTATAGTCAACTTCATATTTTTTATTTTCAGTGATATCAATGATTAAAGCCGTAATGTCATTTAATTGCTAATTTTGATCCCAAAAATAAAATAAAAGATCGTACTATCATTTAATTGGTAATTTTAATCCCAAAAATAAAATAAAAGTTAGATCAATTTGAAAATAAAAACAAGTTTTAAAAAAAAAAAAAAAAAAAAAAAAAGGTAGGCAAACAAACTTTAGGTGCTCATTTTTTAAGGTTTTTTATAGTCATGATATTTGGACTTAAATGTCAGGGTTGAAAAATATTTGAATTTTAACCCTAAAAAAAGTGATGATACACCACCACTTTGGCATTTCAACATGTTTTTTCATGTTTTTTGTAGTCATAATATTCCACATTGCATGGACCAATGCAACTTATCTCACCTGAGACTAATCATGTAAAGAATATAACACATACCCAACACTACACACCTAAGTGTGAATGCAACTATAATATAATAAATAATACAAAGCCAAAATTATAATCATATTGTTTGGACAAAATAAATATAAAAATATCAATTTTAAATTAATTAATAAAATTATGTGTAAAGAATCAATCTCATTGAATCCATTGATATTACCAAAAGTTATAGCAGCTGGAACATTCTTCATCTAAAAACTACACTTAAAACACTTGATAGGCAAACAAGAACTAAATAAAAAAAAATTGTACTTTTTTCACTTATTTATTAATCGTTTTTAGACAATGTCTGTTTTCAATTTAAATCTATACTCTATTAATCATTGACATTCTAACATCATAATAATTATTTTCAAATAAATTGTTTTTCACTAATAACAAATTACAAATATAAAATTTATTTAAATATTTTGTAAATTGAATTAATATTTAGAGATATAAAACTCATCTTGGACAACATTTTTGCTAAAGTAAACTTTTTTCTATATTTAAAATCTTTGTAAATTGAACTCATATTTAGAGATATAAAACTTATCTTGAACAACATTTTTGGCTAAAGTAAGTTTTTTTTAATTAATGAAAAGTGGTAAAAAAAAATAATTAATGAAAAATTGTAAATTACATCATTACAATCAAATGTTATAAACTACATCATAGCAATCCAATATGCAATCTAATTTTACTGTGGAAAATCATTAGACTCTATCAAATCATACATTTGAATATAAATCATTTACAATATAATGTTTTTTCCCCACCATGGACCATAGGCACCCAACAAACATTATAATATTAAATCAAATATTATAAAATAAATTAATATTTTTTGAATCATAATAATAATAAATAAATATTATAGAAATTAAATTAAACAATAACCATAATAATAATAGTTAATTAAAAAATACATATTAATAATACAAAAACTTTGCCTTATTAGTCATTCATATATATATATATATATATATATATATATATATATATATATATAGTTGTGAACTATATCATAGCATTATTGCAATCCTATTTTACCATGGAGAGTCATCAAACTCTATCTAGGCATAATTTATATCAATGTTTGAATATAAATCATTTTCATTCTAATGTTTTCTCTCAGTCACTAAACCATAAACTCCTAAATTTTCAAATATTAAATTCAATTTTATGAAATTAAATTAGATTTTATTATCATAACAATAATAATAAGTAGTATTAGAAATTACATTGATAATGCAAAAGCCTTGTTTTATTCATTGTCAATATATACACCTATCACTCAAAAAAAAAAAAACCTTGTTCTATTCATAGTTAATATATACACTTATCACTCAAAAAAAATTATAGTTGGCACCACTGTCACATATATAAATTGTTATCCTCATATATATAGATTGTTATTCTAATGACTTTTAATTATTAGCATAGTCTAACTTAACGTAAGATTGTGAGATTTTACTGTTTAAAATACATTTTTTAATATACTCTTAAAAATCTTTGAGACACTCAAAATTCTTTAAATTAAACAATATAAATTCAAATTTTTAAAAATCTCTAAAAAATTTTAATTAAAAACAACATTAAAATTTATAAATTAAATCTCAAAAATCTCTACCAAATTTTAAAAAACTATAAATTAAACTGCCCGTTATTAAATACTCTGCCCATAGTATCACCTAGTATGAGTGCGTATGAACCCTGGTGTATCTATGTTTTATTTTTTGCACATGATGGTTTTGGCTTAATGCATATAATCGATATCCTCATGAATTATCATAAGTACGTTGAATACATTAAAACAAGTGGTATCAGGTTTTAGTAATTCTACGACTTCAATATTTTTTAATTAATAAATTTATTATTATAATAATAAAAAAAGTTATAATCATAATAGTTCAGAGGATTACCCTGGTATTAGGGTTTAGTAATTCTACGATTTAAATATTTTTTAATTAATAAATTTATTATTATAATAATAAAGAACTTATAATCATAATCGTGAATTATCACGAGTATGTTCGAAATTCACGAGTATGTTCGAATACATTAAAACAAGTGGTATCAAGGCTTAGTAATTCTATAACTTAAATATTTTTTAATTAATAAATTTATTTTTATAATCATAATAGTTCAGAGAGTTAGTTTAATTGGGAGAGTCTTCATTATTAAAACACTTTTATTATTATTTAAGCCCAAAAAAATTATAATAATTATAATAATATTAAAAAAAATTATAAATATATCTCTAAAGTCCATAAACCTACATAAAAATAATTAATAATAATTATTATTATTATATTAAAATAATAATGATATATATAGTAAATCTATATATATAAACCATTATAGATTTATTTTAAAAATATAAGACTTATTTTAAAAATATAAGACTTATTTGAAAAATATTAAATCCCTCATAATGAATATATATATTTAGTCTTCAAATTACTTTGTTATTGTTTTCCCCACTTTACGATGCTTCACTCTCCCATCATCCATTTGCAACTTTTGTTTGTCTCAACATCAACATTCTATTATCATGTTTTGACACCTCTGCCTCTTGACACGCAACTGTATATAGTTGGCAAACAAATGAGTCAAAATTGGTATTGTTGGGGAATTTATTTTCCTAAATGAGCCACCATTTTTTTTGGGGGATGATTTTTGTCAATCAAAATTCATCCAATCAGAGTCAGGATCCATATGGTAGTCTTCCAGATTTAGGTTCTCTGAAACTTATACCTGCAAAGTCAAACAAATGACATGTTCATGCAAGTTGTGAATCTACATCAACTGGTTATGAACACTATTCAAAGAACCAGCACAAATATGACCATTAAAAGTCCATCAATTCAAATAGGCTCCTCTAGGATTGGTGGGCGGTGCCAATTAATGTGCTACGAGCAATGACATATTAGAATAGACATGCTATAAGTTTTGTTTGACACTTCTCACTTTGTGCCTATTATCTATTGTTGTTCAAGGCTCTTAACTGGGTATATCATGGCCAACTCCTCACACTCTAATACCCAAGCTCTAACTGATGGCTTGCATTTAGTATTCCTGGGAGAGATTTATGATGTCTAATCCAGATGACTAAAGCTGTCTTCTTCACTCGTTAATCACATCATATACAGATAAATGACTTGCACGAGAAATGACGCCGTATCCACTAGCAAGCTATTATGTGCTCTGATTTCCTGCTCCACAAAATCTTCCCTTTGCTTCAGCCGAAGAGTTTAACCAGTATGAGACAATTCTTTGAAGAGCTAGCAACTAAATCAGTCAAATAAAAGATATATCATAAAGACTAACCATAAAGAGAAAAATGATTGAGCTAGTATCTTAAAACTTCACCAAACTTCACTATTGATGAAATACACTAGTGAATAAACCTTCATCAAGACCACCAAGTTTAACGAACTCTTCAAAGAGTATTATTTTCGACTTTGTACCTCGTAGATATATAAAGCTTCCTTTTATTGTCTCAATATCGAAGCAGAACCATAATACCAGTTTAGATCCTAATCAACCTACTGCTTACTATATAGCACATCAACTAAGGAGGGGAGATTCTGCAGTTCCAATTGAAAAAACCCATTCTTAAACTGCTTTGATGTTGGAGAGTAAATCTTCTTCCACCAAGTGTCACATGCAGTTTTACACCAAATATGGCATGCAGCATTCTAGAACCACTCTAATATTTTCTTAGTCCAGTTGAGGATCCATATACACAGGTAGATGGTCATGAGTTTACTGCCGTAGTTCTGGCCTCACATAGTCTGCATTTGCTGTCACTGCTATATCAACAGTAGGACGCAATTTTGCACAGGTCTCTATAGCATTGTGCACAGGATCAGAAAGGAAGTTACTTAAGAGATCTCTGTTAATGGGTGAGCCCGTATCAACAGCCACAAAAGCCTACAGAGAGAATGTCTTGTCAGCCATACACAAAAACATCAACCATGCAATGATACAACAAAGAAATAGAAAGGAAGTCTGCATGCGAAGTTAAAAAACTGGCCTGTTGAGTTAAAATATAGTCAAATCGAGGGGCCCATTTTCTCGACCCAAGCCGTGCTGTTGTTGAGCAATTGTCAACCATAAAGGAAACACCACGCGCATGCATGAAAGGATTTAACGAGTCCACAGCTTCAATAACACTCTCATTAATAATCTCTGAGTACGAATGACCCTTCTTCCTCAGGATCTCAATCTGCAACCACAAATTCAATTGATGGATAATCTCTGCAAGGTTAGATACAAAAATAAAAATAAAAATGGTTGTTACAAATTATACCCTAGACTTCTTTCCAGCAGAATTACTTTGAATTGAGGACAGACGGTAAAATTTTTTGGCAGATTAAAGACATACTCATACATATTGCCAGAAATGAATAATTCATACCAGATTTATATAGACACATTAACTTAAACATCCAATGCCAATGTCAGTGGAAAAAACAGAAAATCTAGCACAATCAGTAATGCTCAGCAGCTTATAGTTATCACAGAGAAAAACATTAAGAGGAGCTGCCCATGTTGAGAAAAGAAGCTCAAGATGACAAGTCAATGGAAGCAAAATCCCATAACAGTAGTCTCAAGACAGAAAAGCCCCGATGAATTTTTAGACAGACTGAAATGCCTTGGAGATGAACATGACGATGACCAGAAAAATAAAATTGATGATTCCATTTAGGAAGGATTTATAATCTTTAACCATGGGTCAATGCAAGTATTGAAATCTGAAACCCTATTATATAGTTTTTCCTGAAAGGTACAATAATGTAAAACAAATTCTATTTGTCATATGTTCCAGAAAAGAACCATAAATAAATCAGTAAAGCTTTCTACCTGTGCCATCATCAATGCCACATAAACACCAGCAGTAAATGGATAAAGAGGACCCAAGTCACCAGCAGGCCGTACTGCACGAACACGTTCACCAACTTTCCACATTCTCGTTTCATCAATCTTACCCATGGGAAATGCTGGGAGCCCATCCTTTTCCTGTAGGATGAATTTGAGCAATTAGAAGCTCTGGTTCAATAGATAATTTGCTCAAGTAAATTAAAAGACCAAAAAATCAGTGAATTGCAGCCAAGCAAAAAGCTTACAAGAAACCGACGCCCTGCCATGACAACACTTCGGATCTCATTGCCAGAAGCTACATCCTCGTAGCACTCATACAAAATTTCCATGCAGGGATAATATGAAGCGCTGTATGCCATCTCAAAATCCCTCCTTCCTCCTTCATTCAGAGAATTGTATATAGCTAACAATCCCTGCAAATTGTATAATAAGTTCAAATTTAGAATAACCATAAGAAATTCAAACCATTTCAAGAGCAATAAAAATGAAAATCAGTGTATGACAAATTGTATGTCCAATGTGCCATAGTAGAAAACAGCATCCTATGATCATTCTATAACCAATGAACAGAGATCTCTAAAATCTGCTTTTAGTTTCACCAAAATCAGAAAACACCTTTGTCGAGATAGTTTTTGATATGATCCCAGTTATTCCTTCCACAGTATTTTTGTAAGCAAGTTTTTCATCCATTCCACCCTCGGTATATCGTCTGAACAATGCTTCAACTATACCATGTACAGCTCCCAACAAGATCCCTGTAAATCATAAAAGACCAACTCAATCCTAGCATGCCAATTATAAATAAAACAGAACAAAAGGTCCTTAAAATAATAGTTACCACGCTCCCCAAAAATATCACTCTTGTACTCATCCTCCAGGGTCGTTGCAAATGTAAATGGTGAACCCAAAGCAACTGACCATCCCAAAGCAACATCTGTTGCTCTCCCATCAACATCCTGGACAAACACACATAAGAAAACTCCATAACTTATTGAAATAGCAATGAGTTTGTGATTTCATTGAAAGCATAAGCAGCAAAGAACTTTTTAACAAAATTGAAAATGTGAATATATATTTTCAAGGTACAAACACCTGATGCACAGCAAAACTAGAGTTTATTCCTGCACCATTAATATCCTGGCCCTGGACATACAACCGTCTCACAGATGGTCCCATGCCCTTTGGACAGACAGCTATCACACTAATGTTCTTGGGGAAGTCATCCCCACAGGACTGCAAATGCCCCAGTAAAAATCCATGAGAGAGACCAAGTATGCTGTTTGGTTTCATTGCAGAAAATATTTGCTGGTAATTGTCTGCCTGCAAGATCAGAAATCAAATTAGAGGGGGTTTGCTTTAATTGTACAAAATGCCCACCAATCAATAGCATTCACAACAATAGAAACTGCAGTATTATCTCTCCAATGGAAAGATTCTATATAAAATGTGCCACCGTAATATAGAGAATGTTGTGCCAATCTGTGCAGCATCAGATATCAAAAGTAACACAAGGTCACTGCCACACAAAGTCTCTGTCATTTCACCAAGTGTTCCATTTTCCTCTGAAAATCCTGCTGCACGTGCTTCAGCAAAAGATTTGGAGCCTTTCCTCAAGCCAACCTGTAAACAAGCCAAACCCTACAACTGTGATCTCCGACCATACCAGAATTACAGACAATGATTACAAACAAAAGATGTATTTTCAATCAAAATAATATTGTAAACCAAAAACCAATAGACCTATTATTCATGGGAATCCTACCACAATCCTAGCTATCACGAGTTCATTGCATGAAATCAGACCGGAGAAACATAACAAATCAGGTCATAGTTCAAATAATTAATGTACCTTAGAGCAGAAACTTTAAACCTGAATTTCACCTATGTTGCACCAGGATTCCGGAAAACAGGAACATGGGAGCAGGGAAACACATTAAGGGGGTGTTAATTTCTGCTCATGTTCTATGCCATTTCAGATTAGGGCACAATACTGACGAAGATAGAACATACTAATAGATCGATAGAAGACAAGCCAAGACAGAGATAAGAAATGTGGCGTTACGGCGATCAGCAGGATGCTTCTACCAGCAAAGTCTCCAATAGGTCATTCAGCCAAGCGTGTCACACATAACCCCAGAACAACTCCAAACAAAGAATACGAGTCTAACGCCATCAAGAGAGAGAGAATTCCTCCACACCAATGTGTGTCAAATGAACTCCAAGTCTCTCCAATATATAGGAATCTTTGGGGGTGTGTGACACGTCCTTTAAGACATTTAAGTCAATATTTTATTCCAAGCTGACCTAGCACATAAGTGGAATAAATTCAAAGTACATGTTCTGCTCATCCGATCGAGATGATCTTTAGATCAATCTTACACCTCTCTGAAAGAGGAATCCAATAAAAATATTGCGATCGTCATCTGAGCAGCACAACCAGGAGTTTGGACCTAGTTGTCCAATTTTAACAAGGGGGCATATGGAAGCAGCCCCCAAATTCTAGGAAATGTCATGGGGATACCAGGGTCTCCTACATAGGGGATCCCACCCAAAATACTAAAAAGTTAAAATTGAAATATATGAAAATTGAGACATAAATTATATGTAAATTGTAATGTAACATGTTATAGATTAACATTAAAATCTTATACGTAACAACACATCAATAACATTATAATAAATCATAAATTCTAACATATATTCTGAGTATTCTCTCCCAGCAACAAGATCTATTCCAAGCATCGACTGTCCAGCAGCACCCAACAAGACCTCTCCTGGTTGCATGGAAGTATTACGAGTTCTCTCCTGGCAGTAAGGTTACAACCAACAACAGTGCTTGAGCAATTCTCTTCTCTTCCACCAGCAAAGTCACAACTCACAACCAACAATACTACATAGTACTTGATGTATTCTCTCCCAGCAGCAATAACAGGCAATAACAAAGCCCAGCGATGTCCTCAACTCCTCAGACACTCTCTCCTCTACATTTTAACTCTTCTCACAGTGAGCAAGTGAATAAAAAAGGCAGTGAGATAGTCACTTTTGTGTTTTAAAGAGTATGGTATCTTTAAATAATAAAAAGGCAGTGAGATAGTCGGTTCTTTTATTTTTTATTGACTTCTTGTTCTCATTTTTCCCTCAAAACAAGCAACTTTGGGAGTGTCCTTGGTCAAAGAAACATTTCATCTTTGAGGGAACATTCCCTACTGCATCCCTTGAATCCCTGCAGGCTGCCAAAAGGGAATGTGGGGGAACATCCCTCTTGGAGTGACCAAGTCCTAGGTGTGTACAGAGCATGGGGATCAAGTCCTCTGCCCTTAGGGATGTGTCCCCATGTAACACTGGAATTTCATTCAATTTTACCACAAATACTGAATCCCAAGGAATAACAGCAACTAGAAAATAAAAAACTGAATTTTCAATAATTTCATGCAAATCCATTTTAGCTGTTGAATGCACTTATTCCCCAATATTATCCCAAATGAATAGCCACTTGATGCATTCAACAAAATACACCAGTATAACTTATGTATTCAACCTCATTTCAACTGCATTGACTAGCTTCATATCCAAAAGATGATCACTACACCAATGAATGACATGCTCGTATAGAACCATACCTTAATATCAAAGCTACTGCCACCACATGAGTTCAACGAGGAATCATGAAAATAGCTTATCTTGCATTAAGTCAAAAAGTGCAAATATGAACTGTTTAGCTTCATAGACAGCATTCTAAATGTCAGCACAGAACAACACAGGCTCTATGAAATTGGTGAAGATATACTAGAGCCATTGCATTAAGAATAGATATAGCAAATCAGTAAAATTAGACAAGACCAGAAATTTAAAGTGTGCACATGCCCCGGTGTCCTGAAACTATGAAAATAGAAAGTGATCATTAGTGAAAATGTCATGCCATGAAACAACTAGAAAGATCACACATATGTAAAATTATATTATAACCAACATACATGGTGATCTCCAGAGTCCACCCTTCTCTGTTTTCCATTTTGGGCTGTAGATGCCTTTTTTTAACTAGGAAAAATATTACAGAGCATGCTCTACAGGAAAGGAAATATTCAAAGCAGAAATTCAACACAATCTAAGTTGTAAAAGAATCAGGGGTGGTTTCTGCCGAGGGGGCGAGGGTGTGGTTGGGTGGGACTGGACAACCAGCTCTTTCTTTCAAGACATCAAACCTCTAAGCTCTATAACCTTCCATCCTAAGTCACCCGATACGGGGATTCGGGATTCGATGGATATGGGGATTCGAGAATCGGATTCAGGATACCGTGACCCCCGGAACAGGACACTTCCGGGATACGATACGTTATATATTATTTTATTAATATATATATATATTAAAAATTAGATATTTTTTACACAAATTCATACAAATTCATTGATTCAAACATAGATTTAAGATCTTAGATACTCATACATATACATTGAAATTTGATACATTGAAACATCATACAATTGTCAAATTTAAAAAATATACAAGATTTATCAATGCTCTAATGAGGCTTTCAAGATAATGCCAACCAGCACTTGGAATATTAATGCCACTGTGGTACACAAAATGATCAATGCTGCTTCACTAAGTTCGTTGTGCCAACGAACTCTTAGATTTATCACTTAAGTCATCAAGATTTGATAGATTTAGAGAATGAACTCATGTGTGTAAATTTTGAAACAAAATACTTCACCTTAGCAGAAACAATGTGTGCCCTTCAACCATAAGTGTGAAAAAATAAATGAGGTTCAGAGACGTTTGTGACAGTCATAAACAATGAGGAATGGTTGGTAGATGTGTGAAGAGAAAATGTAAGTGATGGCAGCGAATCATAGATCAGAAAATAGCCCAAACAGATCACCAATACCAAGGAAGATGAATGTTAAACAGGCTCAGAATTTTTTTTATGATGGTATTTCTGTGCTTAGATCTGGCTGTACGGAGGTATTCGTACCCGATTCTCCGGATTCGGCCGTATCCGCATAGGGTACGGTCGGGATTCGACCATACCCTGTACAGATACAGCAGAATCCGGAGAATCGGGTACGAATCTCTCCGTATCGTATCGGATACGTAGGATTCGGGATTCTTGGCCCCTCCCCAACGAATCCGGTTTCACAGCTTCCATCTAATCCACATCCTTGTGACTCCCACATACTCTGCACTATGAAATAGGTCTTAATTGTCCTCTCAAATCCATCAAATTTGGAAAAGAATACAGCCTGTTCTCTAGAGATTTAGTGAAGTTAGCTTCCTCCACATCATTATAAATCAAAACATGGAGATGTTATGGCCAACTTAGGAGTGACACTAAAAGTGGGCACTATTACAGCAAAATACATCACCTTAGTGCAAAGCCTCGCTAGGCAGACTAGACAAAGTGCAACAATGGTACTGTCACCTAAACAACCACTCCCCTCGCATAGTGATGGACATAATCCAACACAAGGGAGGTGTCCCTTGTGGAACTTAGGAATTAAATAACCCAAACAACTTAAGCTAAGTGCCCCCTAAGGGTTCTACAACTTCCACCAAAGAATGAAGATAGGAAATTAGGGTTTAAGGTGGATTTGTGAATAATTTCCAAATTTGAGTTCAAAAGTTTCTATGGCTCTTCTAAAGGCTTAGGTCAACTAGGAGGGGCTCAAGATAGGTTCTCAAACACACAATCAAGAAATTATACTAGGCTATCATAAACTAGCTTCAAAAAATAGAAATTGCAGCAATGTAACAGTTTATGACAGTAGGAAATTTAGCCCCAGAAATTATGATAACTTCCTAAAAGACTTGGAAAAAAGGTTTATTTAAGAAGGATAATGGAAAAAATACTATGCTAGCATGCTTAATTCTTGATTACATTCATCCAATTAAACATTAACCAAGATAAAAGAAGTTAACCTTCTAGACTTA